>WAAD01023109.1:209828-252565 GCA_013389945.1 Fregata magnificens
AGGTAGACAACATCCACAGCCTTGCCCTCATCCACTAGGCGGGTCACCTGGTCATGGAAGGAGATCAGGTCGTTCAGGCAGGACCTGTCTTTCATGAACCCATGCTGACTGGGCCTGATCCCCAGGTTGTCCTGCACCTGCCTGCTGAGCGCACTCAAGATGAGCCGCTCCATAATCTTCCCCGGCACCGAGGTCAGGCTGACTGGCCTGTAGTTCCCTGGATCCTCCTTCCAGCCCTTCTTTTAGATGAGCATCACATTTGCTAACTTCCAGTCGTCTGGGACCTCCCCCGTTGACCAGGACTGCTGATAAATGATGGAGAGTGGCTTGGCAAGCTCCTCCGCCAGCTCCCTCAGCACTCTCGGGTGGATCCCATCCGGCCCCATAGACTTATGAGTATAAGATTCGTCTAAGAGCACAGCAGTAGATGTGGATGTTAAGCTACAACAGAGTCATCATGTCCTGGCTTAATCTGAAACGCTATGACCCAGCATGGTCCCTTGAAGGTTCGTATCCATACTACATTGCTATATACAGGGCAGAGGTACCTACTGGTGCTAAGTCCTGGGGATGGCTAGAAGAAGTTTGCTTTTCACCATGGCACAGGTGAGGATTTTGTGACATGTCATTTCCAAGTATGCTGTTTCACAAGGTTAAAACTGCTCAGTCACCCACTGGTTAAACCTGGGATCAATACTAAGAGGGATTTACTACCTGCCTCAGTGCATACATCTGCAGTCAAAGCTTGTATTTGAAAATCTGGCACTTTGAGCAGAGTTTTTTTTCTTTCCATTAAGGAAAGGAAATGCATTCATTTCAAGGATACAGCCTGGATGTGAACATATGTGAACCACAGCTATTAGTATCTACATCTTCATGTAAACATAAACAGCAGTGAATACAACCAGTGGATATCTTCAAGACGGGTAGAATTAGTAAACTATAGAATAAACACCTATTTTTGTCTTCCTCCAAAATATCAAGTGTCAGTTCAAGTAAATATTTTCCCAGAAAATACCTTTTCTAGAAAATGTAGCTTGCTTTCTTAAGTTTATTATGCAAGTGTACATATATTTAAATTTTGAAAGGTTTTGTTAGTTCGGTTTGGGTGCACAGATTGTTTGCAAGCAGCTGGAGATATCAGATAGCAAAAATAATCAAAGCAAAGCAGATCAGTCAGTGCTCATGGCACATGGATTGCCACCTTATAACTTCTCATATCTGACAGCTGACGTGGCCTCCCGTCCCCCGCAAGGCTGGACTGAGTGGCAAAGCCTGCTCAGAAAACCCACATTGCTGCCAATACAATCCTTCATGCAACCAGGTTGCAAATCACAGGACTGACCTGTGCTTCTCAAAAATAATGGAAAAAAATAGGCAGGGCTTAGTAAGCAAGCATCCCTGCAGCCAGAATATTGCGTACCTGAGCTCTTGGGCTCTGTGTTCAGCAAAGTGAATACTTTGCTTTTTGCAAACGTGCTTTTATATTTGCTTACTTCCCACTCTTTCAGAGAAAATTCCTGCTACTCAAAGTGCTTGCTAGAGTATGGAAGGCAGACACAAAGAACAGATGCAAAGGGAAGAGAGTATATGTCCAACATGGATGCTCTATGAAATTCATGCTTTCAAAAGAGCTCAGCTGCTCTTCTCAGAAGGAATTGGAGGGAGCTGAGTCCCTTTGCAAATTTGGCTCCTGAAGCTACAGTGATATATAAAAAAAGAAGCATATTTTCTCCTGTGCTTTAGTTTTATTACTGATTTCACAGGAAACACATTTAGACAAATTTGGACTGTTCCTCCTGCCCCCCCACCCCACCCAATTCCTACACTTTCTCTTGCCGTCTAAAGATCTGTGGCACCAGCAGGAATTTTTCCTTTGACAGCAACTTGGGTCTGGATTGGGCTTTCCATTTTCTCTCTCTGCTAGTCTCTTCCTGGGGAAATACAGAGCCTTAAATTTTCAGTTGTCAGGCATATAGGCAAGGATGTAAACAAGGGAATGAACAGATTGCCCCCCACCTTTCTACCAAGAGAAGATTACATATATTACACCATTTCCTTGCCTGGAAAAGGTGGTTCACTACCTCTAATGGGTCTCAGTGGATTGATGAGGCAAAGTCAGGAAAAGACCCTAAAGTGGCTGACCAAAACCTCCCTACAGTTAGTTTAACCAGTGTGGTCCTCTGCAGATGGAGGAGAAGGTCTTCACTGAGACTTTAACTTCCTTCCTGCTCCAAATCACTCTTAAGAGTTAAATTTCTCTGCCCAAAGTACAAATTAACATGCTGAAAAGACTGACTCTGGTGGGATGGAAACACCAGGTTTATCTACCAAGCCCCAAACACTCTTCCCCAACATGTATTTGCAAACTGGCAGTTGCATAAAAGCAAAAGAAGCCCTGAGGAGTGCATGTGTGATAATCATAGCGTAATCACTGCTGATGAAACTTGATGTTCTTCCATAATCGGTGTAATTTTAAGTGGATTGAGTGCCATTTAAGTGACAAGGGTGTTATGATGGATGAAATATATGCTTCCAAAGTTATATCAGCTTCTTTGACATTCATGGCATGGAATGCTTAGTGGCATTTAATGTTTGTAAATCTTTAGAAATAAGTTAAATATGTTAATTACCACTGGAAAAATCTCTCAAACTGAAGTACTCAATGACTGTATCACAGATGTCGTTAGTGCTATATTCTCTTCTTCCTATCCACTAAGTAAGCATGACGTATCGGGTCAGTGATTACACTCAGGATTTGCATTTATTTTGATATGTTAGTCCTTCTAGGTAAGTCTTTAAGCTGGCACCCAGCTCACACTGGCTGCTTTCCTCTCGCCCATATTTTGGCCGCCCCGACCTGCTGGCATGGCTTCTGCCTCAATCTGAGTGGGCTTGCAGCCATGCAAGGTGCCATGTGCTCCCACCCTAATGCTCTCACAAACGTGGGCTGAGCACAGCAGACAGCAGGTTTCAGCAGAGACCCACAGAAAAACAGCCCCAGCTTTGCTGCTGTGCCAGCCCGCTCAGCAAGCCGGGCATGGGGCAAGCCCAGCGTTTCCATCCCCTCTCCCACATGCATCAGATCATCTCTGGCTGTCACATGGGACAAACATCTGGCACCAAACCCAGTGCAATGGCTACAATGCTTTAATCCAAGCTCAAAAAACCGGGATCAAGAATGGGGGGATACTGTTATTTGATGGCAGCCTGCAACATATTGTAGTCAAAATGGGTGACAAGACGAGGCTGGTATTACCGATGGCATCGTTTTCCAGCATACAGGCCACAAAGCAGCTTACTGGAGAGAAACCATCTGCAAGACATCCCTCAAAGGAAGCACTCCCCATTTCTGCACCCCTCCTGCTGCAAACTCTAGATGACAGATTTTACACCCCAAAACCATTTCCTGCCTAGAAATAAAAATCAAATTTCTTCAAATGTAACGTGAGATAGTTGCTATGAACCAGGAACAGAAGTTAAGAACAGGGCAAGCGATCAGGGTATGAAATAACTCAGCAACATATTCATTTCTTGGCATCTTGGCAACAATTTCAAAAATTATCCAGGTGATATTCCTGCAAGAATTGCAGGCAATGAACAAAAGCAACAGTAGGTCAAGGCAATTGACTTCTTTACAACTTAAAAAATCCTGTCTGAAAATGACTTGGGATATTATTTAAGCATTTTAAAAACAGGTAAGATATCAAAATGAGGCAGAAGTTTTGTAGATTAAGTCTTCGCAGACCCTCGGTGATTACTTTCCCTCCCCTTATTACTGGCTTCTTTAGAAGGCAAAATTACTTCATTTTACAAAACTGGCACCCCCAACTTCTTATTTTCAAGTAAAGGCAAAGAGAGTTAAGGGTGCATATGCATGACTAGTCTGCAAGAAGCACAGGATATCTGACTGGCAGGTCAGGCTGCTAATTCAACCTTTCCTTTCTTTGAGCTTTCAAGAAATTATCCTCAACAATAAGACCCCAAACTGCCCCACTCTGCTAACAGGGTGAGGAAAGTCAGGATAGAAAACCATAATCCATTTTAAGCAGCACATTGAGCACTGACCAGAAACATGGCTTGCCAAAGCCAGCCCTTAGCACTGTCGCACAGTGACCTGAAACTCATGAAATGAGCTATTAATAAGTTAATGCACTTATTATTTGCTCCGTTGTCATAACTGTCATCAGTTGTTAATTGCAAATTATGAGCTGCGATTCTGATTTTTACAATTTGAGCTTAAAGCCCCACTTGCCAGCAGCCTCATTAAATTTAGGCAAGGCTCTAGGCAAGCAGAAGAGCCCAGCTACCTGGCCTGAATTGGGGATGAGGCCTCTGATACAGGAAAGGGACTAAAAAGCATCCTGGTTTGGCAACAAAAACCATGTGCTTCACCTTGAACACGAGCCTATTCCTAATTTTAAGTGCATGCTGAACTGCTATGCCGAATAAAAGCCTAAAATCCCATCCTGCAAACTCTTAGGCATGTTACATTAAAGCAGCTTCATTGACATTGAGAGGAATTTTGTAACTCGAGGTAAACTATTCATGAGGACGTTTGCAGGATTGGGTCCTACCCAATTCCAGACCAATGAGAGATTCGTAATGCTGATATTGCCTTCAGAATATTTCCCTTGTAGGCTGAGCCCGTTTCCATCAGATATAGACTACATTTTATGAGGAAAGTATTGGCAACTTTGATATGAAGAAAAATCCTCTGGGCTGTATCATTCCCTGTAATAAAATAAACTAAGATAGAAGTGAAATGGAAACCTGGAATAAGTAATGTAACCGAGCTGCATCATAAAAGCTATTTACAGGCTTGAAATAATGAGATCAACGTGTAAGTCAAAAAGTTTTGCAGCTAAAGGCACAGATTTCTAAACCAGCTCAACACAAGAGTCGGAGAGAGGTTCCTAAATGAGCTCAGTCCCCATTTGAAGCTCGTGTAGCTTGATACTGGGTCCTCACAGTTCCTGGTGCTTGGCGTGGTGGCTGCTCGATGCTGAACACTTCTGAAGACCCAAAGGGGTCTGAAATGGCAGTCTACTAACCTTTTCCTCTCTGTCCTTCAGGTACAGTATTGCCCTGCAGGCAGGCAGGCAGTCATATTTGCCTGTGCTGGAGCTAATAGGAAAGAATAATGTTCCTGTTGAAGGTTGTCACCACTAATGTGACCCTGTCTTCATTTGTGCCCCTAGCCCAAATCTATGAACTATTCCATCTGCCCTTTCTAAGGCTGAAGCAGCAACTTCATTTGCTCCATCCAGCAAGCAATAAACCACCAGCTCAGAAATGGGTTTAATAACATTAACAGGAATACCAACTGAATAACCAGCCCTTTGATTATTATTACTTGAACACACACTCCTGATGCCAACATATTTCTGAGATGGCAGTGAAGAAATTGTTGCCACACCTCATACTGTTTAGTAGTCACACTAAACATGACAGAAGTACTTGCAAGACAGAGGGTTCATCAAACTGCTTATGTGGTCCGAGTCACCCCAAAAGTTAAGCATGTACTTCATTCAAAGTATCTGATTCAGTCTATTGCTCTCAATGCAATACTGCAGAAGCTTACAGCTAGATAATGCATAAAGGATCGCCAGATCTGGTTTTCTCACGGAAAGCTGTATTTTTTGAGAAGAGAGGAAGCACAGGGTATATGGCTCATGGGATGTATTACTTTAAAAAAAAAGGGAAAAAGTTGAGAATACTCTAATGCGATGCGTCATTTTCCACAAGGATTTATCATAACTCCACTGAAATCAGTGGGGACTTTGACATTGAGTTTAAGAGGGATAATATTTCACCCTGAGTTCTCAGATGCTGATCTGACCATGTTAAAGTTTTCAACATGTAATTTTCCTCTTTGTAAAAAGAAAAAAAAGAAAAAAAGAAAACCACCAAGCCATCCCATCCTCTCGAGCTAACTCACCAAGACAATTTTCTGACTTCAAAGATTTTTCATTTTAATCCTTTTCAGAAGCTAATGGCTTCATTTGATAATGTCCAAAAACTTATAAAGGAAGTTTCAGTGGTAGATTCTTTAATGTATTTATTTAAAAATTGCATCACAATTTCTTCTCGCTACCTGTACTTGCTCCAGAGATAGGGCCAAGCACCCAAAAGCAGAAAAAGAGATGGTGAAAAATATTTTTCCCCCAAGGCAATCTGCAGAAAATGAAAGCTTGAAGAAAATGATCATTTGCGGAAAATTAAAATGTTGGTGGTTTTCACTGAAAATTGAAAGTGTTAAACTATTCACTTAGTGAGTTGCAGTGAGACAGTGCCCTGTCTCAGCCAGCAATCCAGTGGTAACAGTCTGCACAGGGGAGCAGCAATCATGGCCACTGCTAGTTGGGCTCTCTGCACTGCTCCTAAGAGTATCTCCCATGCTATTTTCTCAGGAAAAAATCACCAAAATTACTGAATTAAACATAAAATGAAGTCTGAATAGCAACCAATGAGGATCTTAGGAGGAAAGCTGACTAGACATGCGAAGAGAGGAAAACGTAATGGTTTATGTACACCCTCTTAAACAGAAAGAGAAATGTTATTGCCTCTGCTTGCTTGTGATACAGCCAAATTTTGGAATTGTTACTGCAACCATAGAGAGGATGAAGGGCTTTCCTGTATAACTTAATGGCGTTCAGTAGCCAGATGTCATAGACACACGACTCATAAGCTCCTTGGAAAATCCCAGCCAACACAACAGTGGTTGTAAATGCAGGCACACAGCCACCAAATCTCTAGTGCTGAATGCCCTGTGCAGATTCACCCTCCCCAATCCAGCTGAGGTATGGGTTTGTTATCCTTACCACAGGCAGGCCTTTCCCATCCAGAGAAGGGGCTGCTATCATTTATTTCACAGAGGTGTTCACATATTGCTTCCCTGGAAATAGCAGAATGTTTGAGAAAAGTCAAGGGGATATGAATCTGAAATCTGTAATGAGAAAATAAGCAGTAATGCCCATACCTATTCTCCTTTCAGTCTTGTGACCAGCTGGAGTACGTTCATACTGTACCATTTTCGGTAAGGCATCATCTTTGTCAAACATGAAAATGGCTTCGAGCAAAACAACCCTCTTTGCACGCTCCAGTCTCATTTAGATCACCATTAGGATAATAAAGTGGGGGAGCCCACAGGAAAACTGTAAATGGTCCCAATAAAGTTCACCATGGCACCATAGGGTAGAAAAGTCCCAGGTGAGAAGGTGCACTAAAATTGGACCAGGAGACTGACTGTACTACATTATTTTCAACAGAAGCAGAAGGAAGCATCTCAGTAGGGTAACAGGAACAGAAATTATCCTTTTCAAAGATAACCAAACTGGCTGAAACATAGGTAAGGCTATACGTTACACATGAAACATGGCACCGCGTGCCTGCACCAACGTCAGGAAAATTCCTTTTAGGACTGGAAATCTCAGGCTTTACCCTCCAAACCACACCATGAGCCCTTCCCATTCAAATCCAGCAATCAAATTGGGAAATCAGAAGAAAATACTTGAAGCAAACTACTGGATACACACGCGCTCTACCTGTGCACATTAAAGTAGCGCCACTTCCTGTGGGTGCAGACCTGTCCCATACATGTTACCACTGCTTGAAGTTTGAGCATTTTCCAGTTTGTCTTGTGAATGAGGCTGGCCTGCACCACGCTGCAGCTGGAGAAAAACCTGTGCTTTCATTTACTGAAAAAATACCACAGCTGTGAAATTTGCTTTTGTGGCAGGAAAAAAAGGAGAATCCTTTTGAAAGCTTTCATTACAAGATGTGAGGTAGAGCCCCCTGAGCTGGCACCAGCCTCCTAATTAATCAGTGTAAGGATTGTGGAAATCCTGGAAGAAGTCCCCACTCTGCCTGGCTTACCTCTCGAGGTTTTGACCTGGAAATGGAAAAAAATCTGAATTTTGTTGGTTCCTCCTCCAGTCAGGTGAACTCAGAATAACCAAGCCTTTTTTAGAGTCTATTTAAAAACGTTGCACACAAACCATGCACACACACACAGACCCCCAATACAGTTTCTACCTCAAAACCACACAGACTAGTTTTCAGGATAGTGCTTTGGGGCTGAATCCTGTAAAATCAAGCAAGGAAAGAGAGACAGAGGAAGAAAGTGGGAGGGATGGCTTGTAAAGAAAGCATTTTCTGAGCAGGAAATCAAGACCCTAGCCTGGGTATGTTGTTTATTGGTCTCCTGTGTCCGGGCAGCTGATGCAGAGCTTTCTGGAAGCAGCAGAGCCTTGAAACGTCACATGCACACAAAACTTTAATTTTGCGTTTAAAAACTTTCCTGAAATAGCACGTCTTTGGTTATATAAAACTCATTTATTTCAAATGGGAATTTTCTTCTGGATTTCCTATGCTATTTACAAAAAAAAGATGTATTTTTCAAACCGGGCTCAAATGTTTTCTGTTTCGGGATAAAGCCACGCTAAGGCAACCATTTATATATATCTGCCCATATATAACTGCTCTCCGGAATTCAATTTAATTTCTGCCCTCACTTTTAATAATTCTTTAGATAACAGAAGACGTTTCTCATTTCAACTGCGCCCCACTTTAGAGTTGCATTATTTCCTCCTGGCCATTAGACTGGTTTGTTTTTAATATACTGCTACTTTTCAACTGCCTTTCTGGGCCTCGGGCTTTGGCAAAATTTGGCTGTGATTAACAATATGCTGTTCACTTGCCCTCCACCCTTGGATGTGTTGAGCTCAGATTTTTTGTTTCCACTCTTCACTGTGTTTTTGGTTTTTATTTTTAATTTATTTAGCAAGTCATCTAACTCTGCTCCAAATGCTACAATACTTTACAAACCTAGAAAGCAGTTGGTTTATTTTTCACTGTGAGGTACACTTCACCCTTTGAGATTATTAAGCATGGTGGCCGTCGTGTGTTTAGCTAGTGTTTAGATGATGCAGTATGCAACAAAGTCAGAAGATTTTTCCAAGACAAACCAAAATCATATTGACCAGCTCTCACAGCCTCCGGCACTTCTTGTGAAAATCAGCATAGTGATCCTTGCCGCCTCCAGCAAAATATATTTTTATTGTCATTTTCAAAGGCAGATCCGTAGCACGAGCCCTATAATTTCAGGGAGAAAAAAATTAATCAAAGGGAAGGGGTGTGCAAACCAGGAAACTGGAGCCATGGACACCACCAGGGGAAATCCAGATTGTGAAAACCAAAGTGGGGGCTTTGCTTAGGGCATAGTTTTTGGGGAGAGGAGCTGCTCCCTCTGAACCTTCCCACCTCTACAGCATGCGCCGGGGGGACACTGCTGCTGCTGCTGCTCATTTTGCTTCTTGGCTGAGTAGAGCTCAGTTTTCAATAAACCCATCTGACTTCAAGTGACATCCAGTACAAACCTCTTTTTCCTCCTCTTTTTTCTCTCCCCTTTCTCCTTTGCCCATAAATCAAAGAAGAAAGGATCAAATGGACAAAACAACAAAGTGGTAAAGTGCTCACTTCAGGGTTGTAGCCAATCTAATTAATTTTTCATTTAGGTCTGATGTATTAGAGGTCAATCAATCAAGGATTATGTTTACAGACTTGTAGAAAGAGAGGAGACCGAGTCCTCATTTGTTGTCTGGGCTGTCCAAATTAGTCAGTTAAACGATCCTGGGGGAGATCATAAAGGATATGAATAGGTTCTTGTAAGTACCTTTCTTTTAATTACAGACCAAACAGTCAACACTTCCCGCAGTCCTTGACTTCCCGCCTGAAGGGCAGAGCTGGCTTCTTGGAAGCCAGATGGACGGTGGTGACTTCTGCCACCCACCTTTGGGACAGTGCAGAGTTTCTTCATCTCTGAGAGCATCAAAGAAGCCCATCAGGCTCAGGATACCTATCTGGCAGGAGCATGCAGTAGCCAGTGCCCAGAGGGTCCCACCAGACTCAACAGGCTCCAGTCTTTCTTAATTCTTAGGAAGCAGAAAAAGGAGTACAAAACTGCAATCAGACCTCATTTTCAGGACCGTCTATATTTCCAGAAGGATTCAAAGAGGTTTTAGGGAAATCAGAATCAAACCTGGCTGTGCAGAATTTTCGCTTTTGACTTAAAAGCCCTTTTTGGGGGTGATTTAGCAGATTGTGGCCACAACAGTCACGAGTGCTTTGCTATTGCAGCTTCCACTGCTTGACTTTAAATTACAGCATTGACAGAGGCCTTCTAGGCTTATTCCCCCAAAAGTGCATGACTTTTGCAAGGTACCTGTTTTGTCTTTTATAATTAGCTGGGCTACACAGACAGTGTATGGCTCTTACAATATTTATGGTCCTTAATAGCAAAGAGTCAATGCGGTGACAACTAAGTAGATAGATAGCTTTAAATGACCTGATAAACACAGGAGGAAGACGAGAGGAAGAGAGAGAGTCACTTGGTCAGTCTGACATGACCTTTTCCTACAGTCATTTCACACGGCAAGTTCCCAAGGACCTTTTTAGACACGAGAGAACCAGCACTGAAAAGTCACTTTCCATGTTCAAGAGCCAGGTGGGACGCAGGGCTCCTACTCTGTATTGCCCCCACCAAGCAGTGTAAGTCCAAAGGCAGCTCCTCTGCCCTGCAATGCGAGTGCTGAAATGCAGACCCAGTGCCTACGACATCCACTTTTCACGACAGATACCAGACACAATAACTACAGCTTTCTGATGTAATTGTTCAGGACAGAAGCAGTTCTGATGGCTCCCAAAAATGTCAAACTCTTTATAACATTATAACTTTGAAATTTCAGTAATTTGCTCCATAAAAATCTCAAATTAGCAAAAAGCTCAGTATGGTAACGCAACAGTGGCCCAAAATGCCATTCCTCAAGCTTTCTTTTCACCTGCCACAGCAATGTACTCACTTGCTATGCAATGTGTTTCCATTTCTGTAAGTTCACATGAGGCTATGGCTTTGTGTATGAGATATGTTCAGTATCTCAGGGAATTGAGGGCACAAGGAGCAATAAATAACACAGAAACAGAGAGGGGATTGGGCCTTTTTTTATACGATGGATTTCTATATTTGAGAACAGAGTTTGAGAGCGCTCAATTTCGGCTTTTATATACAAGCTCACTGACTAGCCACTTTAAAAAAACACAAAAAGCAAAGGACAGCAATAGCCCCAAATATCTGCATCCCCATGCCACCCAAAACATGCACAGGTATATTTCAGATATACTGGCACAGAGTGCCATCCCAACATCCATCCTGTCCCAGCCTTGTCAGACTGGAGCCCTGTCTCCTTTTGCAAGGCAAAGTCTGATCTGAATCAGTTCAAGTTGATGCAGAGCAGCTTTCATGTAGATAAACCCTGGCTTGAGAGGGACTAAAGCTCTTACAGAAAATGTCTCGGTGCCTGATTGCTCTAAGTAACATGGAAAATTAGGAAACTGGTGAAATTTTCTCAAATGACCATTTTTATTGTACCCAAGTCAGCTTTTCCAGCAAGGTAACTGTACTTGCTGTAAAAAAGATTATTTACATTCTTTGGAAATATGGTCAACTATAATCATTGAAGTCAAGCTGCCTTGAAAATCCAGTGCCTACAGACACACCAAAACCATAAAATTCTCAACACTGGAGCTGATAAAACCAGACTTAAACCAGAAAAATCCATTTAAGAACATCCGTACTCACATACTACAGTGATGTGTGGCACCAACATCACAGGTCAAAACACACGTCTTGATTTAAAAAAAAATTGCTTTGGATCCGTGGATGACATGCTCCTGTGTTTTGTGCAACTAGTTATTTCCATGTCTAGTAAATAAAAATCAAGTTTAGGCAAAGCCTGCCTCTGTTGCCCTTGTGGGGGATGTCAGCTGGCCTTTACTGACAATTAGCCCTGGGAGGCAGATGGGGAATAGCTGTAATTATTGTGGCAGGACAGGGTAGGAAGGGTTGGGGCCTGAGTCCACTCAGAATGGAATAGGTAAAAATGACTTGTTTCTCGAAGGGATGGTGATGCAGTGGCGGAAGGCATTTACCCAGGGCTTGCAATGTTTTTGCTGTCAGTTTTTTCTGTTTTGCTGATTTATTTTTTTTTCTTTCATACAAAGGTGCCTTGCCACTTTAGGTGAAGGTGCAGTAAACATACCGGCTGGTCCCAGGTCTCAGGGCCAAGTTGTATTGGTGCCCTAAAACTGGCCTTGTGTGACATAAGAGTTGTTGCTGGTAGACTCTTATCAATATCTGGGCAAGCACAATACATACTTAAAGCTTCTATTGCTTTAATGTGAATATTACAAACTAGAGATGGATGAGCCTCTGGTACCATATTTCTGCAAACCACAGGAGACCTAGGCTCATAAATCACACCCAGTGAACTCCTGAGATGTTTAAGCAAGCAAATGGAAGAGGAGCAGCTTTTCCTTGCCTCCTAGGCACTAGCCACCAGCAAGAGCCTGTTGGTAGTTAGCTTTCCTTAGTGGCCTGTGCCGGGAAATGAGGAGTCGGGTAATTTGACCCCACTCCAGGGGCTGTCATGAAACATGGTGTCATTTTCCTCCACTAAACGCATGTGATGAACCTGTTCTACAGGCAGGAATAATGGCTCTGTGGCAGATGGGGATGTCTTTTGGGTTTATGCAGGTGCATCCGCACGAGCATTTGTCTGGCAGGGGAAAATGTGAATCCGCAGTTCCTCTGTGTAAGGTGGTGGCTGCTCAAAATCATGCCAATGGAGAGCTGCAACAGGATGCTGTGTGGTTTGGTGTCTGCTGTAATAGGATTCATGACAAGATGGGTGGCTATCAGTCCCCAAAGCCATAACAGAAATCCCTATGGGCTCTAATGAGCAATCCTCTTCCAGTCACATTAGAGTTGCAACGCTGTATATGGGATTTGGCCTCTTAATTACCAGTCTGGAATAAAGCTTTAATCCAGTGTTCGTGTTCCTCAAACAAAACTGCTTTTGAAGTGACATAAATCCAAATTGTTGGGCTGAGAAAGTTACTTTAATCATTGAGAATTTATACTACCCTTTTTTTTAATAAGACAAAAAAAATTGATTAAAATAAAGCACTTCTTAAAAAAAAAAAAACCCAAAACCAAAAAACAGAACGGGATGGCAGAGTATTAACTCCCTCCCATTTGTGAAGCTATTGATCAAAAACGCTAAGGTGCCAGTAAAAAGTCAATCCAGTCCTTCCTGGCAACAGCTGTCAGCGATGTCTTGAAAAACAGTGGTTTCTTATCTTTGCACTTGGGACCGTGCAGGATGGGAACTAAATGCAGTTGTCAAGCTAAGTGCTTCATTCTCCTTGCTTTACTCAGTCCCCCACGCACCCTCTCTTCTGGAAGAACAGTTGGGTATTTCCCACCAAATCCTTCCAGCAACTACCTAGATCCCTTCCTGCCTTGCAGTTGCTTTTGCTGGGGGGAACATCAGGGCAACAGAGGCAAGCTTTGCCTATACTCAATTCGTATTTACTAGACACTGAAATAATTAGCTGCACAAAACACAGGAGCATGTCATCGACTGATCCAAAGCAATGTTTTCTGCCTCGCTCTCTTGCAAACTTTTTGCGGGCTGGCCTGCAACTCACCATGTCTTTTGCTCCTGCAGTGTCAAGAAGACCTGGAACAGCCCTGGTGCAGGGAAGCATAGGCAGGGATGGTGCATCAGGTGTGCTCAAACATCAGGTGGTGTGCCACAAAGCCTGAAGAATGGGCTAAATGATGTGGCAGTTGTCATGTGAAAAATGACAAGAAGCCAATGGAGGTGGACCCTCCAGAAGATGAGTTTGAACCTATGAAGGTTGACTGACCTCCAGCAAAAGTGGCAGGGCACGCAAGGGAGGTATAAGCACAGCAGGCCTGCACATGTCTCCCAGCCATCGATGGAAGAACTGTGGCGTTTCAAGTGTTGCTTGAGCACTTCTTCCCAATCCTCCACTGTCCCGCTTCCTAGCCCTGGAGCCTCCAGAGGTGGTTTCTCTTCTGCATGGAGTCCCGAGGGAGAGGGGAGGAGAGGGCCTGACTTCCCTGCAGCTGTTCCATGGGGGTGAGAGTGCAAGCCCATCACAGGGCCACCAAGGCCATTGGGGACCTGGAGGTAGGTTTTATGAAGTCTGAGGCCAATAAGCTTCATGGGGGATTGCTGCCTTCAGCTACTAAATGCATGGCTGAAGACGGGCTCAGATCCCCTCACCGCCCCATGATGGCGCACAAAGAATAATGCCAGCTCAATCAAAGCAGCTGTATAGAAACGAAAGACGAAGAGGAGAAAAGGACACAATAAACTGTCTCTGCTACATGTTCATGGCTGCAAGCCCCAACAGCACCCCCACCCCCAGCACACACAGCCTTCCTAAGCTCCTTAACCAACAAATACAGAATTAGCTCTAATGATGCGATGAGGCAGGCATACAAATCTTGATGATTTTTAAAGTTCAGTTTAAAGTATAATCATCAGCTTTGGGCCCTCCAAGGAGCAGAGGAGGGGGCTTGCTTTGAGAGACATACTTTACTCTTGGTCCACATCTGAAAGGCACTCCTTGCAACCATGAGGCCCAGGAACTTATTCTTCTTGAAAATAAACAAACGTTAAAGGCTCATTTCTGAAAAATCTTAATTTTCCATGCTGGCCACATCAGCACATCAAGCGGGCCATGTGCATCTTGGGAGGACAGCTGATTGACATTTCTGACAGAGGACCTTATGCAGCTGCCCAGACTTGGCACATCAGAGTTCTTTAGTTATAATTTTAAGTAGAGACCTGCAAAACTTTATTTCTTGTAACAGCATCTGACACCATACAAAGCTAAATTGTTTCTGTACGCATTTGCCTACCGCTCTTTCATCATGATTGTTCAATCCACATGAAATCGGAACAGGAAGGAAAAAATGCCATGGAGATGAAACGAAGAAGGAAACCCATTCCACGGTATGATAACCCACTTCAATATTCAATATAGAAAAGAAATAGCTACCCACCAAGAGCAGATGTTCTTTACAGTTCATAAGCACCCATCAAACGCTAAGTCCTTGGTCATACACACACTTCCTTACAGCTTTGATCTCCCATGTTACCCATGTGAGTAACTTCAGTTGTTTATAATACAACCTATAAACAGGCACCTGTTGTTATTTGGATTAGAGCAGCACATACAGATTCCAGGTAGGGAGTGGGGCTCAGCTCTACTAAGGTACGTATAAGTCACCTGCATACACACAGAAAAAAGGACTGGCCTCCAAGAGCTGTGAGCTACAGTTTTTTTCCTTCAGTTCCCGTAGCAAAATGGACTTTGTCTCATATGCCACAGGCTCACCCACCCTAAACAAGTTCAGAAGACCTCGTCTCCAATGCTGCTTGAAATAGTCAAGTAAATTGAAAGGCCTTAAAAACACCTTTGGGACCCTGCATAGGATTTCCCAAAGAACCTGGTTCACACACATCCTACTGTGTCATTTGGCTGTGGTTCTCTATTACTAATGCCTGTTTGAAAACAAGTCCTGATTTTAATTAAACTGGATATCACATAACGTATCTGGGTGCCAGCCACTGTATACTTCATGACTGACTGAGTACTTATATAGTAAGGTAACAAAATAGCTGAGTTTTTGCTCAGCAGTACTGCTACCCCCAAGGAAGTCCAAAAGACCAAAAGTGCAGCAGCTCCTAATATCTGGGCTGTGTCTAAATGAGAGCTGAGCTCCCAAATGGCCAGACCCTGTCAGGACCACCAAATTTATCTTGAATTCTGACCCAGATTATAAGAGGAAAGCTGAACTCCATTAAGCTAAACACATGTATTTCATAGACTTGTGCTTTATACATTTTTTCAATAGAAGCCTTTTCTATTACTAATAGAGTTTTCAAAGCCAGCTTTTAAGGAATGAGAATTTGGACAAAGGAAGCACGTTTCAAGCAGTTCACCATATGCAACCTGTCATCAGAAGTGATGGATTAACCAGAACATGCATTTCTTTGACAGCATAGCTTGGAGGGCTTGGGAGCCCAAGTTCTTTTCCCCTCAATCATGACGGCCTCCATGAGAGATTTCTTTTTTCTTTCCTCAGCCACATTTACAATGTGCCTCGCAAACTCCACTGCAGCTCCCATGCACCCAATGAATCACTGTTGTCCTCCCAGTCCAAAATCTTTCCACTCCCAATGGCCAAACTGATTGTGCTGCCCACCTAAACAAAGCAGGTCATTCATCTGGGATTGGTGGTATCAACGCACCATTTTTCTCTCTGATGTCTTAAAGGATACTGTCATTGTAAGACTATGCCTCTATCCACATCACATGTCGGAAAGCTTTCCTGCTGCTGGACAGCAAGAAAGGTTCAGACATAATTAACCATCTGAGGCCACCCATTATTTTAATGAGTCTGCTGAAGAGTACTGTTCCCTGATAAAAGGCACATGGAAGACAGCAGCCCTCATTATCTCCCAAACAGAAGCAAACTGCAAAAGGAGGAAAAAAAATTCCTTGCACAAAAACCGGAGAGAAGATGTAGACTGCCTCTGATGTCATGTTTTAATCCTGTGAAGACAGAGGCAATGGTAATACTGCCATTTTCCCAGCGATGACAGATGGTGGAGATGCCTCTCGCTACGATGTTAAAGGTGGCATAGTACCTGAAGATACAGGCTTTGAAAATCTCCATCCATTTGCAGAAGTCGTCTTCAGAGGAGAGAAAGTTAGAACAAGGAGCACACGGGCTCACTGTCAGCAGCAGAATTAATTGCCCTTAGTAAGACTGACTCCCTCCTCTTCGCTCCTGCTCTGTATCAGACACGTGTCAAGCTTTCCCCTCTGAAAGCACTTTTGCAAAGAGATGAGGGAATTGTTCTTAGCTAGGCCATCAGGAGCAGCAGGTCTTTAGGGAAAAGGGGCCTAAACCACAGCCAGGCACAATGCAGGGCACAGCAGCACCGCTCACCATCCCCAGCTGCCTAGCAAGGCTCCCGCTGAGCATCTGCCTCCCAAAAGGTAGGCCAGGCAAAGATCTGCCAAAAAATAAGGAAAGTGCTGGCTGTGACTGCGTAACTTCAGATCCCCTATGCAGAAGAAGAGGAGATAAGGCAGGCTGTGAGAAACATTGCTGGGAAGATACAGAAAGGAGAGAGTCGAGGGAGGAAAAACAAAGACGGAAGTAAACAACAGCATTAACAGACTCAAAAGAGCTGAAAAGACTACAGATGGTGACCAGAAGAAAGGCCCCAGGAATGTGTGAACACGCAGCATTTAAACAAGTGGACTCTGTGTGGACTTCTGAAGTTTTTAACACCTTTGGCCTCCCAATACCATCAGACTTCTGGCCAGAGATTAGAGAGATTACTGAGCTACACAAAACTCAGCAGCAACACATATGGATGCAGTAGAACTAGTCTGTTAGCAACCAAGATAAATACAGGGCATCCTCCCCACACGGCCCGTGCTGGTAGAATCCCTTCAACAGCGCTCTAAGGTGGGCTTAAACACTTTGGCAGCCAAGAAGGGTCTCTATCAATCTCACCTAGTGAGCCCCCAAACATCATATGCTGCATCCTAAACAAAGCAGCTGGGAAAGAGCCCAGGGGTAAGGGCTGAAGAAGGCTCTTGAGTTGGTTGCAGCTGCAATGAAGGAAATTAATAAGCCAAAATTAATAAGCTCAAATGCCTGTTATGTTTGCAGCAGATTTGCAGTGGGACTCAACCCAAAAGAGTCCTCAAAATGGCTGCCAGTGTGCCCAGGGTAATTGTGCCGGACTGATTACTGCCTGAAAGGTTAGCTAAGCAAGAGTAGTTCTGAGTGGAAGCACAAAAAGAACATGTTACAGAGGTCATAAAAGCACTAAACCTATTATCTCAGTATGTAATAAACATCATCCAAAGCAAAGAGATTACAATGCATAAGAAGAGCAGAAAATCCTGATGTGCCAAGTTATTTTCAGCTAATCTGCATTAATACGGTAAACCAGCACATTAGCACATAGGATTAAAGTGGGACCCCAAAGCCAGGCAGTTGGAAATGTTTTGTTTCAAGAGCAAAGATGACTGTTTCCAGCATCAGAAGAGCAAACACAGCACAGTCTACTGAGGTAGCATCCTGCACTCCTACGTCTGAGGCAACAAATCGCCTAAAATGGCTTGGCTACTCTTCTCAGCTGTGTGTTGAGCAAAGTGGGATAAGCACAGAAGATAATTATATGAACCATCTAGACAGAGACACTTGCAAATAAACTCCTCTATAGTCCCAACCTCTCTTGTTGACTCCAAAAGCTTTCACGCTGTCAGCATGGCTTGCTCGAGGCCCTGCCCCTAGCCATGCCTAGCCCTAGCACTTCTCAATTTTGGCAGCCAAAGCACAGGGAAAAGACAGGGAAGGGACATGGTGAAGCTGGATTAGGAATCAGCACAGTGAGATCCCCCCTATTTCCGCTCCTAACCAACGGAAGTCAGGTATCAAAGTGCCAGAGCCCTGCAGATCACCGTTTTGTCAGCTTGCAAGCCATGCACCAAGGTACCAAAGTATAGCAGAAAGCATCCAACAGACCTCCTGCCCGTGACGTCTACGCAGCAATACAGCATCTCCAGCAGTAACCTCCAGCAAGGAACAGGCAAGTTAACAGCCAAGAATCCCCTGGATTATTCACCGTGGATCCAACTCTTCCTCCTGCAAAGTCCCACATGAAATTCAGGCTCTGTAAAGAAAAAACAAGTACTAAAATATTTGTTATGCAAACAAGATTAACAGAGAATATGACAGGTCTGACGAGAATGCTCTGGCTGCATGAAGCTAGAAAAATTTATCTAATTCATTTATGGTTTCACCATTCAAGTGTGTTATTTTGATTTCACTCCTATTAGGCATTTAGACAACTTGACAACATCAGTATCTGTTCATCCATCCTCCCTAAGTATACAAAGAACTGAAGTTCTTCTTGCTATAAAGATGGGAAAACAAGCCTGTCACAGACAGTTTTGCACTCAGACCCTACAGATTGCAGCCTGAGTAGTTTATGAACCAGCTCTGGGCTTTATAATCATTGTCTGGATTCATCTGTTACCGCTTAGAGTTTGTACTCTGGGAATGCATAGATCCCCTTCTGCTCTTTTGGACTCACCTGTTTTATGTAAGCTTACAATATTTTTTTTTATGTTGCCTCAAGGGGACATGCATGATGTAAAGAAGTCTGCTTTTTGATGGTTATTCGATAGGTACACAGGAACTTAGGTCAATAGACGATGTATTATTTCATTCAGCCTAGTATACAAAGGAAATACCATTTATACTATGCATTATATTAAGCAGATGTTCCTTTTAATTAACCAAGACATACAGCCTGGCCATAGCTCCTATTCCACATGTGACAATAAATAACTGGTGAAACTGTAAGTTGAAGGGGTGTTCTGATAAAGATGAGGACCACTTCAATGCTCCTGAATCGCATCTTATGTAAAATCTCAAAGCGAGGACACGTGCAAAACTGAGCCTTCACTCCAAAATCACTTGTGGAGTTTTCATTCCAGTAAGCAAATGAAGTGCTATTGATTGGGCTGGTTTGAGCTTTGTTTTGTTCCTGTGTGACTGTGTGAGACTTTTCTTCCTCAAAGGGTATGCTGAAGCTTTTCAAAACAGCTGGGAGGATTTTATTATCAGAATACCCCTGTGGCAGGAGGACCTTAAACAAATCAGCTCCTTGCTCCCTACTTGTTTTGACCCCTTTGCACAGGACAGTCTGGAATAGCAAAAAAGATCTCCAGCATATAGAGACAGAGGCTGCAAAGGTTTTCTCCCACATTAAAAAAAAAAAAAATTTAGAAAACAGTAAAAACTCCTACGTGCCCATGGATGTGCCTCAACATGGCACAAGGTGTGACGCTCTAAGAAGGTAAATGGATAGATACAGTAGGTATCCACCATGTCCTGGGGAAAATCCCATTTCCCTGCAATTAGGTGGCATCTCAGTGCCATGCAGAGTTTTTGATGCTATTTTTCTTACTCTGTGCTGAAAGAAATGTGTTTGTCTACAGGGAGATGCAAGAAATGGGAACAAGGAGGTCTCTGAATGTGGCCTTTGTGGCATTCTGCCTAATGATTCACCTGTCTATTAGTCACTTAATTTCACAGTTCATAAACTTTAAAGGTTTCTGTTATGAACGGGTCCAGTGGTCCTGGGATAAAAAAGTACTCGTCTTCCATAAAGAACAAGAAAATAGGTTTGTGTGATGCTGCTTTCAGCTGGTTTTAATTCTCAAATGTAGGTATGTGTGAGAAGAGAGGAAACCCATTCAGGAAACCCCATCAGCCCCAACACTCTGCCATCCAAAATGGAGAGATGCCTGCCTGCATTAGCTTGCTTGCTAAGAGACCCAATGTGTCCGTTTTCATACACTTTCATAATAAAGTTGTCTTTTCTTACAGATAACAGCCTATAACTGCAGTCTGAGCACCAGACCCAATGCAAAGCTGGATATTTATGTCACCACTCCCATTGCTATGGAAGTCTTTCCTTCACCAGAAAATGACTAAGTCTGTCTCCTTGCTGTTTACCTATCTAGTTACGGGATTTGAGCTGCACTTTTAAAAGCTACGCTGCAAGAGCAATGTAACTGGAAAAATTAAATCCTAACATTATTAGTAGACTGTGATACCATGTCATGGATGCCCATGGCACAAGGCTTTCTATAACCAGAGAACATAAAAAAAGTCACAGGAGGAACTCATCAAGTTCACTACTCCTATTTCTCAGGAGGATTCCTGCTCTTCTGTAATCAATAGCTTTATGCAAACAATGACTTAAATAGGAAGAGTTAAAAGAAATTTTATTCCAGAAATGCTTTTTTAAACCCTGGTAACAGTTCACTGTTAATTTCCCTGGGCACATGAACAAAATTACTTTGAAAATGCAAGAATCGGCTGGCAAATGTCAATGGCACGGTAATGGATACATCCTGGATTTTGCCCTATAGGCAGAAATTCATTTGCCATCACCCCTCAAGCGAAAGCCTGAGTAAGCAGATGGATTAGTAAGGTAAAGGTCAACATCTGTGTTTTGCTTCGGGACAAACAGGGGAAAAAATGAATGCCCGGATGTCCCCAGACATTTTGGGTATATTCTTACCTTCAGTCTCATATCAGCTGCCATGACTAGGGCTAGCAAATACCTACTCTTGGTTTGCATGACCTGCCACCAGCCAAAACATGGCTGGGTACCAAAAGGCACTGTAGAAGCTTTAGCTCACAAAGGAGAAGGAGCAGTCAAACAGAGAGTCTTCTCTGTAAAAGGTGGAGAAGGGCAGGGAGTTTTGTTAAAACCTGTGATGGCAAGGGGTAGGCCCAGCTGGAAAGGAAGATTTTGGAGGCTGAGGGAAATCAGTTGTGCTCAGGATCATGAAAAAGGAGCGGTACAAAAAGAGGGAGAAGAATTATTTGTTGAATTGATCAGAATAATAGAGGCCTGACGTATTTAAGAAAACCAAGTAGGAAGCACAGAGGGCAAGTGAGCTCCTACATAGCTCAATTTCCTGCGCTGTCTTCCCCGTTGACCAGGAACTCATGCCTGGAGCTCTTACGTGTTTGACAGAAGAGCCCCTCAGAGGCTGGGCAATATAAATCAGAAAACAGACCATTACAGCCATAAACTTTTATCCTCAAACAGTATTTTCCCAATACTTGAAAGCATGAGACTAGAAATAACACCCGGCAACAGAAATATATTTCAAAAGGCTACCTGGTGCACTGTTGGTGTTTGGTCCTTAGACCTGGGGCCTTAAAAGGTCTGCTTTTCAGGAAGAGACTGCCTGAGTTTGGGAATATGCCAAAAATCAGAGTCTTCCATGGATGAACCACATATCACCTGATGACCAAATGGTGATCCACAGATCTTCAAGCTTTTTGATCCCAATTCTTTGAGATATTGCAGTGACATTTTAGAGATGCACCACCACCACTTGGAAAGGAGAGCGAAGTGAGATTTATTCTTTCTTTCTTTCTTTCTTTGGTAACAAATGATGAATATGCTTTGCTGACTACTGCTCAGGAAAAGAATAACTGCCATTTAGAGGCTTAGTCGAAATGTAGGCTTCAAAACAAGCAGCCTGATCTTTAAAAAAAGTCCACTATTTAGTATGACAGACAAGTCCAGTTTTTCTAAATTAAGCATGTTAGGTTGGACTCATAAAGCACTATTTTGATTTTTGAGAAACATTGGAAATCTGATGGAAGCTATATTTCCAGTCCACCAATAGCTGCTGAGGTCCAATCGTCTTCGTAGATGGGCTAAGTCAAGTCATTCAGCACTGCAATGGAAAACAAATCTTTTCAAAGTTGAGCCCTCAAAGGTTAAAGGAGATGCAACATTTCAGTAATGTTGCAAAAGATTTCTTGAAAACACATGCAAAAATATCAGAATAGATGCCATTTCCAAGAAGAAAATAAACTATAGGAAAGAATGCAAATTGACAAGTGTCATTATTCTTTCCTTGACCAGTCCTTGGTATGTTTCAATTGTCCTACTTTTTTTTTTAAAGGGTGTTGCCATAGTGATATTACAGAACCTGCAAAACTGTCCCAGCTATTCATCATCAGAGATTAAAATATATTATGAAATGGGTTTTAATATATTATAAATTATACATACTGCAATACCAAATTCTATTATAAAACAGGCTTTAAATAACATATTGTGGAGCTAGAGTAGCTGTCCTGCAGTTCAGGTGGAAGATTGCTTTGTATTATAAAGTCTGATTTTTCAGTCTCGCTAGTGGCCCTGAGAAGGAGTCATCCACTATGAAATTTTATCTACAGGCTTTTATTCATTGCCATGATTCTTCCGAGCAGCTGGGGCTGGAGGGAGACATGGGGTTAGATTCAGTGCTGCTGCCTGGGCACCCAGTGTCATTCAAGATGCTGTAGTAGAGCTGAGACTTTCATGTGGGGCCAACAGAGGCAACAAAGGAGCTATGGGAGAACTTGGCTTTTCTGGACAGCAGCTGGAGGTGCCTATTTTAGGCCAAATTGAGCCAAAGAAATGTATTTTACTTTACTCCAGGGAAAGTGAGGTTAGAAAGAAAACAACCAGATTTGCTTTCAAAAAGGGTCTTGCTATAGCATTTCTTTTCCTCGTGTTCAGGAGGGCAATGGGGAGTCACACAGAGAAAGAAGCCTGAAATTCCCCCCTGAATTCTTCCTTCTATCACATATAGTGGCACATTTAGTAACTACAAAGCCAGTTTTAGTTTCTGGGCTGCAGAGAGCCTCTTCAGAGCTAAAGCCTGACAAGGAAGATTCCAGGTCCCAGCCATCCTAGCCATCCTATCCAATCCTAAAGTACTTGGAGACCTTGCTATGCACTAAAAGCAGGAGCCCATTGCGTTGCCTTGGAGACAGCCAGCGTTGCACCCCAGTGCTCCAGTCTGCTGGGAGTATTAATTCCTGCAAGGGATTTTTATTCCTACAAGCAATAGGATGAGCAAAGAGATCTAGTGGCAAAAAAAGCTCCCCCAAGTCCCCAGACTAGCACAGGGCTGCGGTTGCTGTTGTAGAGATGGTTGCAACAGCAACCAAGACCTTAGTTTGCACATTGGTGATAAATGGCTCATTGAGCATAATTGGCACACAATTGGCACAACACCGTTGAGGCTCATAGGTTGCAAAGCACACACCAGTTGCAAAGCACACGCTGCTGCCTTACAGACACAGGCTGTGAGCTCTGGGGCAGGCAGCTCCTGTTGCCTTTTAGAGCAACGTCCAGCTGCTTGTGTGGCTGCAGAGCCAACATCTCAGCACTACCACAGAGCAAGTAATCCAACAAATAACAATCATTCCTAACAACAAATAGTTTCCTTTGTCGAGCACTAACTTTGAAGTGCCTAGCCAATTTTATACCCACTTTACATGAATATTTTGAGCGTAAAAATCGCTGCTTGCAAGAATTTGTATTGTTAAAGTACAAACACTTGCATGATCCCAGAAAACGCAAACAGGACCCAAGTGTCTTATCAGTTCTGTGCCAGCTCCAAGGTGTTTTCATTAATGGCCAACTCTTCTGGGTGCTCCTCAGCGGCTGGATGACTAGTAGCCAGCCTAACATACATGTAAGTGCTTCGTACTGGAGGATTTATGCCGTTCTTCAACATGCCGTGTCAAATGCAGTTTTCCTGATTGCACTTCAGGATTGTGGCTTTGAAGCCAGCAAGCGATAAGGGCAAGAATGCTAAACAGACCATGTCTCTTAGCAAGCAAATCATTATGAGCATTGTTATCTGTCACTCTGAGACATCAGGAGCTGTGGGCTTCACTAGAGCCAAGTGGTTACTTCTTTTCCCCACCGAAATCAGTGTCATGCATATAGAGGGCTCACATGACTGGAGTTACACCAGAGCTCTGCATAAATGTCTGTGGCATTTATTGTTTTTCTGAGCAGCAGACAAGTTTTTTTCCCAACTTGCTAGTGGAGCAACGCATTTCGTTAACCTGGCTTTTATTCATGCCAACCTGAAAGGCCAGAACCAGTAGCCTGAAATAGTTTCCTCATTTTAACAATGAGGGTTTCCTGCTGATGAGCATCAGGCACTGCTGAAACCTCAAAAAATAAACATTATGTTCATAGGTCCCTTAAGCGTGGTAAACTCTCAATCTATCTTGCAGCTGCCAAGCAGGAGAATTTCGCAGAGTCCTCCACTTGCTGCTACAAATACACCACTTTAGATCTAAGCTTTATGAGCCTTGTCTTTAATCACACACCTTGTGCACATGACAGACAAGAGCCCTGACATTATTTGGGCTCATCCTAAGTCTCTTTAGGAATACGTATTTGACTTGTGTGATCTGTAGGTTGTTTATGCCCGTATCAGAAACCCATCCTAAATAAACTCTGAGCCTGAGGTTTTTATGCTCTTACACCGTCCAAGAGTTCACATAGACAACAACTTCCCATTCAGAAGATCACACGCAGAGCCAACAGAGTCAATCAATTTGCTTTGCTTCCTTGCCCTGCCTCATGAGCCAGACTCATGCTTGCTCCCTTAGACTACATGGCATTTTAGGTCAGCGTTTGTTGCCTGAAGAGATGTAAATAAAGATATAAACTTTATAGGAATCTCAGTCTACTTCTGGATAGACAAAAACCCAAAAGATTTCCTCCTAAACTAGATTACAGTTTAGCCTATTATGGTCTTGTCATTCTTGACCCTCTTTCTGCGCTACCTTCACCAGCATATACTGGGGTCCTCGGTCTGCAAGTAGCATCTGCTCAAAGTAACAAAAATTGTCACTTCTGGCTGATGCCCAATTTCAAAAACAAATTCCTAATTCATATAGGAATTAGGAATTACAGCATCCTCAAATATGAATTTCAGAGGGCCCAAACTTAGGGGCACCTATGATAAGGATCAGGCCTCTCTCTGGTGTGCTGAGTCAGGCATCCAAAAATCATGAGTCAACGTTGAAAATTCAGGCTTGTTTTACCAGCACTATCCAATGCAGGGATAAGTCAACCCATAATTTTCCCTGGTTCTCTCCAGCTAAACTAAAAATCCCATTACACTAAATCAGAAGTCTCCTGGAGCATGAGAAAAAATAAAGACAAAGATGAATCAGCATTTTTGATCAACAAATTTCTCTGACACAAAAGAAATAAAACACAAACTTGAACAAATGCAGATCAGATAAACCCTCAGTGGGGAGCACTGACTGTCTGGGATGAGCTGCTTGACGTGTTGGCTTGATCATCATTTCATATGCACTAAATAAACCCACATGAGTCTGCTATTTAAATTAAAGTAAGTACTATTTAAATTGCAAACTGACTCTAGTCAAGCATATTCCTTTGAAAAATCTGAGAAATTTGGCCAAAAGAGATAAACAATGAAACCAGCAGTAATTTATGGAGGTGTAAGGTTGACAAGTCTTCCAAAAGAATGTCTCGATCATGTTTGAACACTTAGAGGCATATGGGAATGGAGCCATGTATTTTACAAGGCAAAGAGAGAAAGCACGGAGGGGGGGGTGGGAAAGAATCATCAACATGTGCTGCTTGGCTTATGGCTGTCATCTCATCTGACTACATGAAAGGGTGCAGCCTGGGCAGGATGCTTGCACTGTCCCAGGCTGTCACTCAGTGGTGTCATGAGATGGCAGGATGCAGCCTGACCATCGCCAACACATTCAAGCTTGCAGGTCAGAGGTAGTCACCTCCTTTGCAAGTTGTATGATTACAGACAAACACCAAAAGAAATGATCCTGCAAAGCCATAAATTAACCTGTGAAGAAGCCTAATAGTTCTTACAGTTGGCAAGGTAATAGGCTCGCTCTGGGTGATGAAGCATGTGGCTTCGCATGTGTTGCCAACTGTAGCTTCACCACTTACTGAGGCTGGCGAAAGCACCTGAATAGTCACTACATGTTCAGAAGTACATCACAGAGCTTGGAGATGAGCGTGAGTGATGTCAAATGATGGTGACCAGGTGTGATATGGTCCCACAATACTGAAACGTGGGGAGAAGAACGTGGCTTACACCAAGATGCCACTCTTTGGGCACACACTGCTGCCCATTGCCCCTTACAGTACCAAGGATATTTAACAGAGAAGAGCCCTTTCACATTGCCAGTTGCTCATTTTCAGCATCTTCTTTCAGAACGGCATGCCCTGAGCCCAAAACCCCGTTACACAGAGTTCACTGCATACTGTGAAAAGAAACCTGGTAATGACTATAAGAAACATTTGCTCTCACCTTAAGGCCATCTCTTCTTGCCAAAGAGAGATGAAATGACAGGCAGATAAATGACAGAGAGAGATTTTCTCTGATTTTTTTAAAAAACGAAAATTCCCATTATATAGTTGGGTTCACAAAGAAGGGGGGGGAGGGGGGATAGATTTCCTATTTTCTTTAACCATGTTTCTAGAAATGGTTGAATAATTTTAAGTCTCTAACTTTTCCAAAGAATCAGCTTCAGGCAGAGAGCAAAGACTGAAAATCATAGGACCACGGGAAAGCTCTAAATACCTGCTCTCAGTTTGAAGTCTCCTGCAATGCCAAACACTATTATAAACAACACCTCATAGCATTGCCAAAGTTACTGCAGCAATGCATACCCTTCCTCACCAATGTCCAGTACCTAGGGCAAGCCCTCTGAAGGCTGCGTTTCCTCTTCTCCATCTCTTCAGGTGCTGCTGGTACCCATCCACGTCCAGAAAACTGGCACTTCTCAACAGCAGCAGAGAAGAAAGTGCAATGCAGATGAGCCTCAAGCCCTCCCAAAAGCCTCTGTGGGTGCTGCAAGGGCAGAGAGCTCGGGGAAACTGAGCTCAAAACCATACAAAACAGCACTTGCAGCTATTTTTGCATGCTTCAGGTCCAGCTTGCCCCTGTGCAAGTGGCAAACGTGTCTCACTTGACTGACCAAACCGCAGTACCCAAACATAATCAACAGCCTCACCAGAAAGAAGTTTGAGTGTTTGTTGGAGCAGATGCAGCCGGAGGTGCAATGACTGGCTTCATCAAGACGCAGAAACAAGAGCTAGCATGAGCGAACACACAACTTGCTCTTTGCATTCTTATACTGCAACCTCTAAACTGCATTACTATGGAAATGAGACTGGCATCTCTGTAAGACTGAAAAATTCCAGGAAATCATGAGTTGTTGGGAGAATTTTTGTTGACTTTTTTTAAAACGGCTGTTTTGGAAATGACAGGTGCTAAAATTATAAAGACATATTGTATTGAGTTTGCATGGCCACGTTTTGGTAGCAGGGGGGCTGCAGGGGTGGCTTCTGTGAGAAGCTCCTAGAAGCCTCCCCCATGTCTGATAGAGCCAATGCCAGCCAGCTCCAAGACGGACCTGCTACTGGCCAAGGCCAAGACAATCAGCGGCAGTGGTAGCACCTCTGGGATAACCTGTTTAAGAAGGGAGGGGAGAAAAAATAAAAACAGTGCAACTGCAGCCAGAGAGAGGAGTGGGAATATGTGAGAGGAACAACTCTGCAGACACCAAGGTCAGTGAAGAAGGAGGGGGAGGAGGTGCTCCAGGCACCGGAGCAGAGATTCCCCTGCAACCTGTGGTGAAGACCATGGCGAGGCAGGCTGTCCCCCTGCAGCCCATGGAGGTCCCTGGTGAAGGAGATACCCACCTGCAGCCTGTGGAGGACCCCACACCAGAGCAGGTGGACATGCCCAAAGGAGGCTGTGACCCTGTGGGAAGCCTGCCCTGGAGCAGGCTCCTGGCAGGACCTGTGGACCCATGGAGACAGGAGGCCATGCTGAAGCAGGTTTACTGACAGGACTTGGGACCCGACGGGGGACCCACGCTGGAGCAGTCTGTTCCTGAAGGATTGCACCCCGTGGAAAGGACCCAACGCTGGAGCAGTTCGTGAAGAATTGCAGCCTGTAGGAAGGACACATGTTGGAGAAGTTCACGCAGAACTGTCTCCTGTGGGAGGGACCCCACATTGGAGCAGGGGAGGAGTGTGAGGAGTCCTGCCCCTGAGGAGGAAGGAGAAGCAGAAACAACGTGTGATGAACTGACCACAACCCCCATTCCCCATCCCCCTGTGCCGCTGCGGAGGGAGGAGGTAGAGAATTCAGGAGTAAAGTTAAGCCTGGGAAGAAGGGAGGGGTGAGGGGGAAGGTGTTTTAAGATTTGGGTTTTATTTCTCATTATCCTACTCTGATTTGATTGGTAATAAATTAATTTTCCCCAAGTCAAGTCTGTTTTGCCCATCACGGTAATTGCTGAGTGATCTCTCCCTGTCCTTATCTTGACTCATCAGCCTTTCGTTGTATTTTCTCTCCCCTGTCCAGTTGAGGAGGGGGAGTGATAGAGTGGCTTTGGTGGGCACCTGGCGTCCAGCCAGGGTCAACCTACCACACACATGAACAATCTGTACATGTACATTCGCATCTGAAGAATGTCAACTGGGGACTAACATTTTAAAGTCATTGCTTTCCTTCTTAAAAAAAAAAGAGAGGAGCTCCAACTGTCTTTAAATCTAAGGCACATACTAATCTTTCCAGAACACACAATAATATTTGCTAATTACTTACTAATTTTCCACATTCCTATAGAATTCCACTGAAAGCAAAAGTTTTTGTGGGTGAAACATCGCTGGAATATCGAGTGACTTGGGACAGAATATACTAAGATGATCAAGAACATTTTCTTAATAGATATTTCCATTTTGAAGAAGGGATTCTGAAATTTTCCATATGATTAGTCTGGTTTAATTGGATTTGGTTGGAAAATAGATGGAGGAAAGAAAAATCCTAGTGATGTCTAAGATACTCATTCATTTCTCTTGTAATTTAAACATTCAAAATTGCATTGAAATTACAGAATCCAAAAAATGCCACAGACCTTTAAAGTCAAATCATTCATCTCCTACTTCCATCAGATCCTTTCACACTGGCAGCATTTTATCGTGTGAAGAAGAAAAAAAAACCCCAAAACAGAGAAGGAAGTAATCTCATTTAAATTCATATTGGTTTTGCTATGGGGGGCTCTGTGGATAGCAGCTGGGCATCGCTGCTATCAGCACAGGGCAAACATCACAAAGGACAGTCATTGCCTCAAGACCTTTATAATCAGGACAGCTAAGGCATCCAGAAAATGACAGGAAAGGCTGCAGATACATACGCAGGAAAGCCTAGGAGATTTTTCTGGCTCTCAGTTCAGCCCACCAGACTTGCTCAGGTCTCCCCAGGGAGAGAGCAGAGGAAAGAAGGGCACTTTCACAGAGTTCAGCTGGTACTAAAGAAAAGCCAATTTTCTGAGGACCAGCACTTCAGTGATGGAAATGAGCAATTTGAGTTTGTCTTGCAACAAGAGTAAACAAAATTTTTTACCCATGTGGTAACCAAACAGCAGCTGTAGAGGTTTCCCTGATCTCAGATTAATTTTTGGAGGATGCTATCTATTCTCTGAGCGGAGACTGGAGAGGTACAGCACATGTGGATTTCCCTCACTGTTTCTCATCAAGGGACTGAATTTCACTTGCAGTCCTAGCTTCTGGTGTGAAAACTGAAACCTCAACCCAGAAACAGGACTCATGCAGCACACTCCAAAGCGCTTTGTCAGTACGTTACTCCCTACATCAAAACTGTCAGGGTGAACCCTGTGGGAAATGTCCCCTGGTTTTCTAGCAACAAATCAGACAAGAGGTAACCTCGAAGTGCTTACATTGCAGCCTATCTTACAACTAGTCCAAAAGGCACACAGGGTAAGTTCGTCTTGATGTCATTTTACAACACCAGGGGACACTCTTTAAAAGTTCAATTTATTTATTGAGATCACAGGTAATGTAAATATTCAAATATGAGAGACCAATTACTCCAATCTTCATTAAAAAAATAAGGTTTTTGTTCTCTCACGTATATTCAGTGAATGACAGTCATAGTGGGAGCATGTGGCCTTTGCAATGTCCTATAGTGTCACTATCGGGATTATTGCAACAGACGTGGAAGAAACATGAACTATTGGCCAAGTAACTCCTGAAAGCAAGGATTAAAGCAGTAGAAAAAGTTATTTTCCCAGACCCTGCTAAGCATTCAAATTTCCAGTGTCCCATTGTTTATAGCGAAGAGCGTAACAAGAAGAAAAGTGACACAAACATGGATCTATCCAGGTGACTGTGATTGACAATGAGCTGGTGAAGGACAGCCCCAAAAATGGATCTATGAAGAGACCACAAAACTAATGCCTTTTGTGATATAATCCTGACTCTAAGCTACAGTAGAAATGCTAATACATTAATCTATGTCTCTAATGTCACCATTATGTCTCTAATGTCACCATTCTAATTTAATACATTACTAGGGAGATAAATTTCTGAATACCTCCCGCATAAATAGCATGCATTGTTATGATTTTCTTAATAAACCGTGGAAAATTAACACAGGCATTGCTAGCAGCTTCATACCCTAACGCAAATGCAATTTGTTGTTTTGTGGGATATAATACTATATGCATATACAGACAAGTTATGATATTACACTAATTTTTGCAGACCTACTTGAGACAGTTGACAAACTACAAACGTAATTTGCTGTCTGATCTTGTCCCTTTTCAATGCAGTTCTTCAGCATGAAGTATAGCGGGGCTGACACAGGACCAGCAAAGGACGTTTTTAGCTGAAGAAGCAGGGTGGAAGATGGCAATTTGCCTTTGTGTTGATGTGGCTGCAGGGTGGAGAGTTTGGGAGGCAGGGGACAAGCGCACAGACGCAAGCTGCTCACTGCCTCCTGGGGAAACACTGTTCAGGCCCTTATAGCAGGGACAGACAGACAGTGGCAGGACAGATCGTGTTTCTGTTTTATGCACTCACACAGCAGCTCTTTTCTCCACTCAGTCCACTGATGTAGTAGGAAACAGCTGCTCATCCTAATTTTACACATGAAAAGTAGAGGAATGTTTTTGTTGATTCCAAAATACAATGCCAAGAAATCTGCTAGGCTGCCGGGCAGGTCTGCCCCATGGTTGGGTAGTCCAAAATGGCTGGACTCTGATAAAAGAAAACACACCTTGGAGCAAGAGACACTGAAAGTTACAGCCTGGGGATGGGGCCAACCCATTAACACCTTGCAGCACCATTTTATTTAATCCCACGGTCCTCCCAGTTTGACAGTGCCAGAGAATGAAACTGGAACCATCCTGGTACTACCATACAAATCCATGGCACCTTGAATACTGCAAGCAGAACTCCTCACATGCCAAAAAATTACAGTAGATCTGGACAAGGTATAAAGAAGGGCAGCAAAAGTGGTTAAAGGAGTGAAATGGCTTCTATGTAGAGAGGAACTTAAAAAGAATAGGGCTCCAGCCTGGAAAATACAATATGGTAGAGGTCTATATAATCATGAGCAGCATGGAGAAGGGTGTAGGGAATCACTGCTCAGCATTTTCTGATGCAAAAACTCAAGGCCGTCAAACAAAGTAAAAAACCATTAATTTCAAGAGCAGACAAAAAGAAGTACTTCTTCACAAGATGTATGGTTGAGCTGTGCAGCTGAGCCATGGGATACTACAGATGCCAAACCTTTCAGGGAACTTGAGAAATTAATGGAAGAAAAATCCTTCTCGGGTTAGGAAAGACAGAGATGCTACCTGTGGCTCAGGAAATCCCTCAGCTACAGCCCAGCAGAAGTAGAGGAGCTTCATGCCCTGCCCAAGAACCCTGAGGAGCCTGGCTACACCAGTCTGACCTAGACAGCCATTGTGATCTGGCAAGGGATGCTTCTCTGCCACCACACTGAGCAATATTTGACTCTCTACGCATACCTGAGCCTCAGCTCGCGTGGAAAATGGACAGCTTGCCTATGGAGCTGTAAAAAGTTACCATCCTGCTACGCGCAATCCATTTGCACGTGGAACACCAAAGCCCAGCTCAAGGGCAGCACTGAGAATGCCCCCATCCCCCAAAAAAGAAACAACAGACCTCCAGCTCTAGCTCAAAGAAAAGACTCAGCCTATCTTTAATAGCACATTTAGGCTCATTTGCCTATAGGGGCTCAGCAGTCCGGTGATGGAAGCAGGGAACATACTTTGGGAAGAAGCAGGCTCTTCCCTAAGCAGAAGGCAGCTGCACTCATGCTGCCCGTTTGCCTCCCTGAGGCTCATTTGAGGCTGAGCTCACATCCCCAGGAAGGGATGGCAGGACAAGCTATGGCAAGGGCAGGCACCCCCAGCAGCTCTTTGCCCTGGTCCCCCCCACTAGTCCCAAGAACAAAGCATCTCACTGCAGTGCAGCCCCGGACAGGGGGAAAGACTCAGAGCAGAGCCTGGATTTGTGCAAATCTGATGTTTGTCCAGTTGCATACATTGCTCTTATGTTCCCAAGCTCAGGAGCTGCAGCATTAGAGACATTTGCCATTAAGACAAGTGCAGGGCCACTGTAATGTTTCCTTTCAAGATAGTGGTGCTTTCGACATGTTTTTTCCCCCCCTCTGCCGATGTAGCTCTTTCAATTGCAAACATTGTTCATTTTAGGTTGAGACAACACAGAAAGGAAAGAAAAGCTTTTGTGCAAACGGGCACATGAACTTGTTCTCTTTGGAAAATATTGAGATCATCCTGGAGAATGCATCTGATATCTGATACAGCACCTGCTGCCTAATGCAGCAATGCACATATTAGGGGACAAATCCCACAGCCTTCCCAGAAATGCCACTAGCTAGTACCTAGAAATAGGCATGGGGTAGCAGCACCTCTCAAGCAGTACCAGGTGTAGAGCACCCAAAAGAAACAAGGAGGAAAAGGGCAGAATGAGTGGTACTGATGAACTGCTGCTCTTCTGGGATACTGGAACATGGTACAACCCCTAAGTTAGGAATTATTTCAGAGTCAGGACACCATAAGACAAAATGGACTTAAATTTTTGAGTCTACATGTTTGGTCTTCTCTGTACCAGTGAACTTAACTTGAAAAAACTCAGAGCAATGTATTGCAACCCAGATGTCGGCCTTCAGCTGTTTGCAGTGTTCACAATAAGTAACACTTTAAATGTGATGCTGTTAGCTCTGCTCCACTGCAGCCTCATGGCTGCTCTTCTCCAGGATGGATGGATTCAAATCCAAAAGGTTCACTGCTGAGCACCACAGAGGTCCTCACAGTATGGAACAGTGGCAATGCAGCATAAGGTAACAGACTGATATCTCCTTTTATCATGTGCAGTGAGGAAATGCAGAAAGGATCTCTCTACAGCAACAAACCTGCTGCATTTGGGTAACGCTAGCCTGGCTTTGCAGAGCCAAACTCTAGTACACAGCTGGCTGTGAAGCACTGCAACAAGTCAGGACTTCTCCCCTTCCCTACACAAAGATGCAGCTGCCAAAGAATTAATCTGCACTTGTTTTTGCCTTCTTTGATCAAATGCTGTGCTGCCATACTGCACAGAATTCAAGTCAGCAGGGCAGGTTTGATCTTTGCCAATACTATGGCAGGTTTGATTTATTCTCAGCTATAATACACACTCGGACTGTGGCTTCTGGCAGCTTGCTTTATTTCCAGATCAATGAGAAATTATTACTGTAGAGAAGCAGACTTGGGGAGACGATCTCATTCGCCCTCAGGCACAGAAAGCCCAGATGATTCACATGCAGACAACTCTCTCTAAGGTGTGTTAGGAGTGTAACGGCTGAGTTTTAGGAAAACTTCTAAAACTGATGACAGGCCTGGAGGTGAGCCAGTTGCAGGGGGTCACTCAGATGGATCTGCCCCTCCATGAGGATGACTCAGATAGCACCAGGCATCTCAAACAGTGCTATGCAACCAGATTACAGCCAGATATGCTTTGCAAAAATTTAACTTAAATATTGAAAAAGAGTAATTATCTTTTCTCCTGTGCTTTATCTAGATCCTTTACAGAGCTATTATATACACCTGTGGCTTAACAGTCCCTCTCAAGGGCCAACAGGGTACACAGCTCAGTGAAGTTTGTAAATATGACTGCAATACAATTAAGGGCTATCTAAAACTGACTCTTGGGGGTTATCTCAGCTGGATGGACTTTAATAATAAGTGTATAATTCAAAGCACCTGGATTTTTTCTGTCTCCTTATAGGCCTCAAACTTTAAGAGAGAAAAAGATTTGGTAGCAGACATGTGGGAGGGGACAACAACAAACCCCAAACACAAACCACTTTGTGGGACACTCCTGTAATCTCAGCATTCCGTGTCTATTCAGGAGAAAGTGTTGAGTGTTGAAGTTTGGAATATAATATGAGCAAAAAGTCTCAAATGTTTCCTTTGGGGCTGAAACATTTAATCCAACTTCCAAATGTTTATCTGCCAGCATAAAAAAAAAAAAAAAAGCAAGGGGAAATTTTTAANAAAAAAAAAAAAAAAAAAAATCAAGATTTTACCTGCTAGAAATCTCTTCTGGAGGAAGATTTTTTTGGACAGATATGTGAAAAAATAAGCTTCTCAGATGGCTTCTTTGAGAATCAATTTTAGATAAACATTATGAAACCACAAGTGGCATGATAAACATGCATGTCATGTTTCTTCACCCAGCTGCAGCTGGGAAACCAAGCAATAAATACTATTTATTTATTTTAATAGTATGCTTAGTGAAAGTATTACCAATATTTCTTAAGCTTAAAATCATCCATGAATGTATTTTACTGTGAGGCTCAGCATTTTCATAGTAATTTACAACTTTAAAAGGGTAAACCCTATTGCTCTCTGTCAAACCAACAACTGGGTAAGTGCAGAATGTTACCATATGAAGCATGATGAAATTTATTGCTGCAGTCATTAGTACATATTGATTTTGTTTATAACAACCCAAGGGGAATACTAAACTGATTACACCTGTGCTGGGCTCTCTCACTCTCTGACAGGACACAGACACAGCAATGCCAGCTTGCAAACCACCACTGCTGCTCGCTTTCTTCTGAGGAAGGGTTTTTGCAGGAGGTCAGCATTGGTTCTTTGGTTAGCACATCGGGTTTTGCTCCATTTGTGGCTACTCCATGGATTGCTTCACTTTTAAGAATTTGCAGCTCTCAGCCTAGGCAGCACAAATACTGAGTCATTATTAGTCAACACATGATTAAACCATATCAATTCCTTGTTAAGCATGATCTTTCACAATTTAAATCAGGTTTTAGGTCATTTTATACAGTGTTAAGAGTCCCATGCCTAGCCTTGAATCACAGGTACTAACAGAAGAATTGATTGAGGACTTCTCTTAAAGGTATTTAATTATTTCTGCAAAATAGAAGTAAAAAGACTTTTGCACAGGAAAATCTGAAGCAAAATGTGTTTTCTTTGACTTGTATGGTAAAGTAGCATTTTAGACAGATGCTGATTTAATTTTTAACTGATCAAAGACATGACATTTCATACTCGTGTAGGAAAACTAAGTATGAAATTTGATTTAAAGAATCAGAGAGTTGCATTTCAATATTTAATTGAAAAATATTTAATTATTTTCAGTCTGCTATTAGGACAAAAGAGATGCTGAAATAGTTTCCCATATTCACATGATTTTAAACATCGGGGGTAGCTCAGAAATTTCCCCTAATCAACTTGAAAAGACTGATACAGTTATTTCATTCTATTCTTTCTACCATTTTTACTTAAAAGGTATTTCTTTAATTGAACAGAAAAGCAATTTCAGTCTTAATCTCATCAGTCCAGGGAATGGAGCATTATGAAAAAAAATTGCTGATTTAACATGCAAGAAAAGGGGAAATTACTAAGCTTGTGACTGCAGGGCCAGCTTAGGAATCACTTTCCTCCAGCCAAACTCAGCAGCTGGGAGGCTACAGATGCGCTTCTCAAACTTTAGATTTGCAAAAAAAAAAAACCCACCACACCTCAAGGTGTGCATTTTGCTTTTTCAGCCCCATTATGCCAGAAGAGCGATGTAACACAGCCCAACCCACAGATGCACCACCCTGCTAATGGGGGTCAAGAGTGGGGTAAGCACAGGAGAGCTATTGACTCCAGCTGGCACAGCAAGAGTCACCAGCAATGCCAAACAGCATGGACCCAAAGAGGAGAAAGTATCTCCAGAAAGCAGACCTTTGCAGTTAAGGCAGTCTCTTCTTCTTAGATAAAAGAATAGTTGTGCTTGGTTCCCTCCCTCCATCGGGCCTGTCCCGTGGAAGGTTCCCATCACAGACTTGTGTTGCTATACCCTTCCTTTGTACAGAGAAAATACAGCTTATGAAACTGGCCAACAGTTGCTTGCAATGGATGGTTTATGGTGGATGGCCTTCATGTAAAAAACCACCTCTGCCTCAAACCCCCTCAAGATACTTCTTTTACTGTCCTTCAGGCACTCCTTTTATTTCACTTAGTGCAAAGAACATGTTATTAGTGATCATTTGTTCAAACTGTCACATCTTCCCCCACTGTGGCTATTGCAAGGGTTCATTAGAGGCCACTAGGATGACAGATCACAGAAAATTTAAAAAAAAAAAAAATCACAGCAACTGCATAATCACTTTTTATAGACTGCCTCTTCCCACCGCTCCTGCGTGGAGAGTCTTGGTACTCACCACATTACTCTTGCAACAGGCATAAGGAGCCAAGTCACACAAGCAGCCGAGAACACTGCCGTTGGGCAGTTTCTATCTCATGCCCTTAGGTCAGCTTATCTCACTACACAGAGCAATTTCTTACATATTTCTATGGAGGTTGCAGGAACCTCAACTCGCAAGGCAGAAACTCAGTTTACACAACCTTAGGAAGCCGAAAAAGCTCCCCACTGGTAGCCAAGGTTTGCAATTCATGCTCTATTTTGTTCCTTTCTTTGGGTTTTTTCCCCAATTGTGCAGCAGCACAAGCAAGGACCAGAACCAACAGTTTGTAACAGGAACTGTGCAACAACCGTGATATGACATCTCTGCAGGGACCCGCGTGCGAGTAAATGCATCCCTTTGAATACGTCCTCCGGTGAGGATGGGCTAGCACTGCAGTGTACTTTCCCCCTCAGCATTTTTCACCATGGCTGAGCATTTTCCTGTACTCTCCCAGGGAGCATCATACAGCAATGAAACCAGCCACAGCACAGAGCTACAGGTATGAGGGGGCAGGCAGCTGGGGGAATGGAAACTACAACCCGTAGAACAAGCAATCATTTTAAGCCCTGCTTTTAAAGCCAGGTTAATCTCTGCCCCTTGCTTCATGCACATCATTTCTTTATTAGGGGTGCTCAGGCCAGGCCATAACCACTGGGACATTTTAGATCAGTCTGGCAAGGCGTGCTTAGGGCACACACCTTCCTGCAGAGCCCACTTTCCCAGCGATCAACCAGCATCCTCAAGGGAATAACAAACATGGGCACCACTGGGAAGATACTTGACTCAGTACATTTGTGATGGCATGTGCATGGCTACATCATGCGTCTCTGCTTGGAAAATAACAACCTAAAATCAGGTTATCCATTGCTCAGAAGATTTTCATTTTCCAACCATCTTCCCAGAGGTATTTTCTTTTTTTTTTGGTGCCTTGTTGTTGTTTGGGGTTTGTTTGTTTGTTTTGTTTTCCCTCATTTGCTGTCATTCTTCCCTTACACACAGCAGCCGGCTGCTGGACACTCAAAATCCCTCATGAAGTCACTAAGTAATGTCACCACTTACTGCTTTCCACCTGCAGTCCCATCATCACTAATTACAGCTTCCATAAATTAGTTCATTGGTGACATCTAAATGAAGCCATTTACAAGTTGCAGTAATGCTGAGCAGCCCAGCTCCCCGATACGGGTAATGACTACATGTAAACATCATCAGACTGCACAGGAGGAATGATGTGCTGAATTCACCATTGCTACTGCCCAGCCACAACGGCACACATTTAATTTTATCTCATGCATATAGGATTTGCCTGTGCTGCTCAAAGCAGAGAATGGGTGCTTGGATTGCCAGTGCTCCCCACATTCACTACAAACCAAGGGAAAGGGGGAAAAGCATCCTGAAATTGGAAAGCTTCAGTTCCCTGGAACAAGCATTTAACCTATCTGTACATAAGCACAGAAACTTACCAATCTTGCTTACACACAATGCTCCCCTAGAACAGTTTTTTTTTTTTTTTTACCCTCAAAGGGTAAAAGAATAACTCAGGATAAAAGTTATCACCTTGTGACTAGAAAGCAAAGTAGGCAGAGGAAAACTATTTTGTGGCCTCCCTGTAATATTTGGCACAGAACTGGATGTCTTTGGAGGCCTCAATCACTGCAGACTTCTCCAAGCAGCCATCAAGATGCAAGAAGAGGTTCACGCTGCCAGTCAAATTATATCCAGATACATCTCAAAATACTCCCCTCCATGAGCCACTCAGTGAAATCACTGTATTCCCCAACACTTCCTTACACAGCATCTGCAAGAGAGGCGCCCACCCCACACCATTTTGGGGCAAACATGCTCAGGTCACCCTACCTGCCCTACTACTCAGCAGCAGCCTGACCCAAGCAGCAACAGCTACAGTCAGCTGCACAGCTTGGGGAGCAGCACCACCTGGCAGCACAAAGGCCAGTTAATATTCAGACAACCATTTGGGGAAGCTTTGCCCCAAGCCACATCATGCTCTGGCTGGACTGTGCTGCAGTGCAGAGGTGCAAACTTACATGGCCAGTGGTGGGGCATCTGGGGGCTGGCCAGGAAGCCCTTACATCCTGTTGCAGAAGGCTCCAGTACCACATTCCCAGCCAGCTAACCCATGTGAAATGAAACCATGCCTTACACTGCAGGACTGGTATGCACAGAACAAAGAGCTGCAGTTTTCTCCCCCTTGAAAGCCAGACTTAATTTGGTAAGCATTCACTGCTTACAACCCACCCTCCACAACCCACAGCATCAAAACAGAATAATCACTGTGTAGTCATTCTGGAAACACCCACGCCACAGGCCTTCAGTAAAAGCATGGTAGAAAGAGCAAGACAAAAAATAAATTAAAAAAAAAAACCAAAACCACCAAACACTAGTTTTGCCCTGTGTGCTGTTGTAAGAATTTGAAGGAAGGTGCTTTTTGAAAACAACCCTTCCAAGTGCATTGATTTTTTCTTGCTTGCAGAAAATCCCGAGTTAGGGCTCCCATTGATTTATGTCACATTTAAAAGCCTAGTTCTCTTGAGTTATTCCACTACATTTCAAGCCAAGCAATTAATTCTTGTTTTTTAAAAATTATCTAGTGCATAGAAAGTTTCTGGAGTGACACACAGCACTATAGAAATGAGTCTCTTAGAAAGATGCTAAGCATTCCTATGCCAACATATTTCACAGATTGAACTGCTCTGATATTAGCAGCCTTTGTAGCACATGTACGTATACATACGACACGCCTGGAACATTTTGTCACTTTGGTGGTGTTTGGATGTTTAGCGTGAGAACCTTGTTGGCAGTCAGTCTGAAAGCACATCCTATTCACCTGTCACATAAGCGTTTTAGGTGCAAAGGTAACCCAGATAAGAAGGGGTTAATTGTTTGACCACGTAGATACAGGAACATTATTCTTTCCCTTTCAGTTAAAACTTCATAGGAAAAAAGAATTAAAGACAATATATTCTAGCAGGTGAAATACTGATATCTGCATGTGCTGTTAACTTGGAGGGAACTTGCAGCTCTCTGCAATGGTTTGGCTGCCATTCTCACCATCACCATCTGCAAGAATTTTCCCTGGTAAACATCCCAGCCTATATATTTATTTAAATGCTAAGAGGAGCTTTTTTCCACCACTCCAAAACTGTGCTTAAGCACCTACAGGAACACGGTACACAAGTACCCTCACCTTGTTCAAAAGTACTCCCTTAGCTTTTTTTGCCAGGCACGTTCTTCACGAGTGGTCAGGTAAGAGGAGCTGGCCTTAAACTGCATGCAACATGAAGACAGCACCATCCTTAGTCCCGAGTTTCAAATTATGGTAGTGAGAGTTCAGAGAGAAGCCACAAGAAAAGTTGCATCAGCTGTCATCTTTTCTCCAATGCTTACCACAAGATAGGAAGTGCAAAGAGTAATTTTCAGCATCTGTGGGCAGGGTGAAAGCTTTTTGCAAAGAATAGAAAAGTCTGGCAGCAAAGCTTCCCTTCGAATTATGCTGACATACTTCTCCTTGCCTTTTTTTCCTGAGCCCTTCAGCCAAGGTGGTGGCACCTCTGGGAAAACATATAAATTTAATTTTTCCCAAGTCAAGACTGTTTTGCCAGTGACGGTAACTGGTAAGCAATCTCCCTGTCTTTATCTCAACCCACGAGCTTCTTTTTCACCTCATTTTTCCCCCTGTCCTGCTGGGGAGGGGAGTGAGTGAGCGGCCAGGCAGGCACCTGGCAGCCAGCCACCGCCAACCCGCCACACCGGCATCACAACTGCAACACTGCAGAGAGAGGATTCAGAAGGAGCTCCCACGTGTGGAGAAAAAAACTAGTCTAAGAACAAGTCAGTGACAAAATCTGGAGGTTTACCAGTTGCAAGTCTTTTCCAGGGACATTTGCACTTGTGGTCCCACTGGCAGAGAGCTAACTGCAGACTTGCTGTTTCTTATTCGTAAGGAGGCCAGCATCGCTTTTCTTTTGCATCTGTTTGTTGGGGGACTGGTGTGCAGCCTGACTTACTGCCTCACTCTAAATTCCAGCACTGTGGAATAAAAATAATTTGCTGTTAGTCAACCAAAGCTGTCTTTTCTCTCTCTCTATTGATTACTCCTGAATAATCAATTGACATTTGGCACAGTCTTATTTATAATAATTCAAGTCAGCAGCAACATAATTTAGAAACTGGCTACTAGGCATGTGTTGGTAATGAATCGAATCCATGGATAATTCAAATTCATAGACTAAAAAATTACATTTAAATAATGTTAAGGTTGTGACAACCTGACAAAAGACTGCAAATTCAACGTGAAAACTTTTCCTCCCTCCGTGGCTGAGGGGAAAGCCTGGAGAAGACATGAGAAGGGACCAGCATTTGCTGCATCCCCCATGATCATGCGACACCTTTGGGTCCATACCTAGGTGACATCACCTTTGTGTTGAGCTGAACTGCATCCTTCCTCCTTGTTCACTCATTTCCAGTGGTGTCATTTTATCCCATAGCAGGGAATGGATGTATATTTTTACACAACAGATTGCTTGGCCTGGTACAAAGCCAATAGAGTGCGGTGTGTAAACCTCCTCTAGTTTTGTGGATTATGGAGCTGTGGTGTGTTTATCCAGCTGTTGTGTGAAAGCAGGAGACACCAAACCCCCAGCCATTCCCTGCTGGGCATGAAGCTCCCACTAACACCCAGCTCCTGTCGCAACTGCCGAAATGGCCTTTTTCTCCTTGTTGCACCCTGTGCGGAATTTTACTGTGAATAGAGCCTGAATCTAGCATGGAGGGTTACCCTTAAACCTGCAACAGGAGACACATGGAAATTGTAGGTAACTTCACGATGAACAAACTAACGGCTCCTTAAACATCTCTTTAAACAGCTGGTTAACCTGCTCATTTTCCCATGGGATTTAAAAGCCACAGAAACCCATCCGGATGGCAGGGCGTACCCACAGTCAGTCCCAGAAGGACAGGTATTCCCGAGAAGCAGGTGCTGCCTGCAACCACCAGCTCTTGGTACTCCCCAGTCACCGTGTGCCAAGGTGGGTTTGTGCTTTTGAATTACCACAGTGCAGGACAAATTATTTCTGTTTACTCTAAAGCTATTCGAACAAGTTAGTATTTCTCCAAATGGAAACCACAGGGAGTGCTAGAGATTGACTACAGCATTTTTTTTTGGTGCGATTAAACAGCTAACACTTCATTAAAGCCACCATGCAGCCAGGTCAAAGCAACCGAGTAGCCTGGCTGGGCAGAAGCCCTCACCCCAAAGCAGCAGCATCCAGGGCTCACCACTCCTGCTCTGAAGATATGCCTGAGACCATTGGCACTGGAGCTCTCAGAATTGCACAATCCACAAATGTATCTTCAGTGAAAGAACTGGGTTTGATGCAACAAGGAAGGCCAAGGCCTGCTTGGAACTCAGTCTGGCAAGGGATGTCAAGGATAACAAGAAGGGCTTCATCAAATACATCAGCAGTAAAAGGAAGACTGGGGAAACTGTGCGCCCACTGCTGAACGACGTGGGGACCCTGGTGATGCAGGATACAGAGAAGGTGGAGTTACTGAATGCCTTCTTTGCTTCGGTAATTACTGCTAAGGCTGGCCCTCAGGCATCCCAGCCCCCAGAGGCGAGAGAGAAAATTTGAAGTAAGGAGGACTTCCCCTTGGTGACAAGGATTGGGTTAGGGATCACCTAGGCAAACTGGATCCTCATAAGTCCATGGGCCCTGATGGGATACACCCACGAGTGCTGAGGGAGCTGGTGGATG
>WAAD01023109.1:253591-327705 GCA_013389945.1 Fregata magnificens
TGGAACAGGCTGCCCAGAGAGGTTGTGGAGTGTCCTTCTCTGGAAATATTCAAAACCCACCTGGACACAGTCCTGTGCACCCTGCTCTAGGCGAACCTGCTCAAGCAGGGGGGTTGGACAAGATGATCTTCAGAGGTCCCTTCCAACCCCTACCATTCTATGATTCTGTGATTCTGTGATTCTGTGATTCTCTAACAAAAGTCCTCCCTGCAGCCTTCAAGAGGTTCTTCCCCCTTGGAGGGTCAGAGCCAGAGACTTCTGGCTAAATGCAAATCTTCTCCCCTTCCCATGCAAATGGGACTGACACTTGAGTTTCAGACCCACAGCACTATCATCTCCCTACCTGCCCTATTAAGACTGAACTACACAGATAAACACTTTAAATGAATTATTAGACATCTTAGGTATTCAGCAGTAGGTTTATAAAAGGCAGCCCTTCATGGTAACGTACCTTATATATATAGCCACCAAAAAAACTAGAGAACGCTTATGGCTGTGTGCTGGATTGCAAACACTATGGGCTTTGCAGTATAATTTCAATTATGGGAAAATGCACTGTCAAGCCCCCATTCAAACCCTTAATTACCAGCGCTTAACCACCACACACTATTGAAGGAAACCATAATTCACTTTGAATAAGACCTGGTTTATACCTATAATTAAATTAATCATAATTAATTCCAACAGCTACTGCTGTAACTATTGAAGGAGAGAAATATTAAAGAAATGCATTATCAGGGATTGCTTACAGCACTGCTATGGTGGAAAAACAAGTGGGCTGCTCCAGGTTTCCCATCTGTTCTTCATCCAGGTATTTAGCAAAGGACACTAAACTCTTTACCTTCATTTCACTCTTGTTTTTTAATGTGTCCTTCTCCCCAGCCTAAGCCCCATCCAGATCTTGGACATTTACTAGGTAACATTTCTAAGATCTGGCCTCTCCTGTCTGCCTAGCGACTTCATCTTTTGCTGGAGCTATTCTGTATCCCTTCTGCCAACTCCAAATGCTGCCAAGGGATCATCTTTCCAGCCTGTTTTTTGAAGTAACATCACTTCCCCTCAGCACCCTTCAGCTGGACCCCTAATCACATGCAGAAGAGCCTCTCCCCCTGCCTATGAGGCCCTCCACCCTCTGCTGTGGGACAGCCTCTTTCCCTAACTGTGGAAAATAGTAGCTTTCCCTCCACCTACTGCTGCCTTACTGTCTCTGCTGCAATTTGCTGTGTATTCTTGCCATCCCCTCTGCAGTCTCTGAGCACCTCCGGGAAAGGCTAACTGCGAGGGAAACCCAGGCAGGAGAAAAGCTCTCAGGGAGCAGCAATCAGGGCTGGGGGCATGTAATCAGGGAAAAGAGGGTGGAAGGAAGTTGCAGTTTCTTCTCTTTCTTTAAGCAAAATGACAGACAGTCTGAAGGGAAGGGAAATATTCCCCTACAAATTCTGGGTTATAGTGGCAGGGTGGTGCACTAACAGATTACAGCATTTTATTGCAGACTACTGTTAAACAGCAGGAAGCTTCTCAAGCATCAGTGTTAAATATTGTGTAATCTGCTAAGTAATAAACTATTAAAAGAATATGGGGCACATCACATTTCTTGACTTGCACCATTTGCTCATTGGCTTTTATACATGTCTGCTTTCTAATTCCACTGTCAGAATACATCAAGCTGCTTTTATTCCTTCCTTTCACAGGGCTGGCTTGTTTTTGTTTTGTGTTTGAAAGGCAGCTCCTTTTAAGTGTACGGGTTCATATTCCTTAGCAGCCTTCAAACAAACTCAAGTCTTTGGGGCTTTCAGCACATCATCAGCCGGCAGTGCTGCCTGTGTTGTTTCTTCTTCCTTGCAGATCTGTGCATTGCTCCTCTGGCTTCATCTGCAGTGAAATCAAAATCTCATGATTTCTGGGTGCCCCCTCTGCTCTATGAACGGGCTCCCTACGAAAACATACGTGTCTGAATTTTTTAGCAAGGTCAAAGAAAGGACATTTGGTGCTTTAAGACCATCTTGCAGGGCAGACTTAAGCAAACTGCTCTTGTTTGAAGATGTGATTATTCATTAATGTCAAATTAAAGATGAGCTGAGATCCTTCACTTGATCAAGGCCTGAGCTACGTGTACTGGGCTCTCCTGAGAAGCAGCTACTGCCTGAAGTCCCTACCAGAGCTCTTCCATATTTCACTAGTGGAATGATTACTACAGTCGACACAGAAAACCGGAAATAAAAATCCTCTGGTAATTTAAAGGAGAACTTGTCTCCAATATTCCATTTGTCCCAATGTCACCATCTTGTTGTTTCCATAACTTTCTGCCCTCTTCAACCACTTACTTTGCCTATGCCTAAACCCATAAATTTCAACAGTCTTTGTTGAAAAGATTGGGGGGAGGTTCATTGCTTTTTTCCCCCAAGCTGGGACCTTTTTATTCCTTCTGCAGACACAATCCCAAATCAAAAACTTGAACACCCTAGTTGCAGAATCAGATGGTTTTCACCTTTGTTACAACTCGGGAATACACTGCTAAAAACAAATGTCCCCTCCAAAACTGTCACCCTCAAGAAAGCCTTGCTACCCACACTTACTGTGCTAATGCTACTCAGAAATCCAGAGAAGCAGGCAAAACAAGAGTCTTTCTTTTTGAAAATTATTCTCCTAGAATGCTTTCCTGAATGTTTTATGTTGTAGCTTCTTTTTCTATTGCAGTTATTACCACCACACCTTGAACAGACCCTGCAAGCAAAGCCTCTAAGTTGATTATGAAAAAAATCTCTTAGGAAACATATTTGGTTATTTCTACTGGTCCCTCCAAGACTGTTTTCTGGGTGAACACAGCCTAACCTGACTCAAGACGCCCCACAGGTGTTTGTACAAACCAATGAGTGAACTACATGGATAAAGAAAACAAATCTTTCACCATTTATCTGCACTTTTTCCCAAAGGCTTTGAAAGAGAGATAGATTCAGTAGGAGGTAATATATCAAGATGAACAGCATCAGTTAGTGAGGTGTGAGGTCCGTGACTTCCCAGGGAGCTGCACACATGCAGGTGAGAGATTTCAGCCTATCTGACGTGGCCACTGCTGGCAGAAATAAAAAATTTCACGATAATCTTTCCCAACAGCTCAGCAAGCCAGAGTTGATCTTATGCTGCCGATTTTAAAGACAACCCTTGAAAGAAAACAATGCAGACGCATGGGCTTGGGCTTGCAAACTAGTAGAGTGACAACCACCTCTCCTAAAGTGACCATTTGTCATCACTGTCAAACAGGTCCACTGCCATCCACTGCTAGGAGGGATGAAGGGAGACATAAAATGATCACTCGTACTGTTGACTGCCAAGGTCCAGCGGCAGTTCACCTGTGGGATCCCGTGTATGTTTGATACATTTTGTGATCTGCTTTTAGCCTTGGGTTATGCTCTGCATTTACAGAGGCAGGGTGCTTTGTCAGCTGGCGGTACCCACAGAGCTTTGCATCTCCAGCGGGGATAGTTCCTCACATTTCAGCATAACTGCTCCTCTTCCCACTGGGTGCGACCTTGGCCCGTCATTACTGGGCAAGGGGTCTCACGAGAGATCCTGTGGTGCAAGTACCAAATCTAAAAGGCAATGGCTGACCTATTCTGCAATGTCACTTTGATTTTAAAAGTACTATTAACCTTCCACCTGGAGTTTTTCTTCTGTTAACTTTGAGAATATTCACACGTACCCTTAAGAGCTGTAATGAGCTGATGACAGTGATTAATTATCTACAGCAGTTCTGTAATAGATGAATGCACATGATATCTCATTTATCAGGGAAATAACCACTTCTTTAAAGTCCATGATCAATCAAGTGAAAAGGCACAGGATTTGTTGACAATGCCAGATGCACTTAAGATGAGAAGGTCTTTAGCTGGTAAGGAGACTGCTGTTTTAAAGAAATGATTTACTGAAAACATGATGATTCCAGCTCCATTCTGCCCCCCTTCTTGCTCTGAGTGCGTTCAGTAAGCAGCCTGATTATAATCAACACATCAAACACGGAATGTGAAGGGTAGGATTTTTGCCACAAATGGACGAATCATTTGCTTATTTGCCATTTATATTTCTCCCATTTATATGAAGGCTCCAGTGGCCAGTCAAAGCTGCAAGTTATTTTGATGGCTTCTCTAATTTAGCTATTTATACGAGGTATCACACTAGAGCTCCAAGGGGGCCAGGGCTCTGATTAGGTAGTAGAGCAGCCTGGAGCCCACAAAGTACCTCTGAGTTCACACTTGCTAAGACACCTGCCAGCCAAAGTCACAAAAAAATGTGATTTAAAATTTTTTACCCTAAAACTGGACTTGCCCTCCAAGACTTGAGTCATTCATTACATTCCTTCCTTGATGACTTGGTGAATGGGGTATTTTTTATTTTGTTCTTTTTTTTATTTAGAAGATGGGTTTTTTCAGTGGTACATTTCAAAGGTAAAAATAGCTTTGAAGCACCTGTTCTGAAATATGCCATTTATTTTGCTTTTCTAGATGTGAACTAAGACTGGACCTGAGTTGATGGAGAGCAAAGGGCTTGTCTTTTGCCAGCTGAGTGAGCTCTGGGATCAAGGTTTCATCTGAGTGACTCTTAAACTTTACATTTTATTTTGCCTTATATCTGTCCAGGTAGGATGAAACACCCTGATCTCAACAGTCCATTCCTCTTCTCCTTTCTTTGTCCACCTTCGAAATACAGACAAATTATTTTAAAACAGCAAAGCCCCCAGGAAAAAGAAGAAAAGGGGAGTCTGCAGATCCTGGGGAGAGGACTGGTGTGAGGGAGCTGCTATTTGCAAACAGTTTAACTCCTGGCTAATCCAGTGCACAAGGTGAAAAAACCTAATGAAGGAAAAGGACTGCTCGGTGATTCTCTGTAGAAAATGTTATGCTCCGGCTGCTAACAATCCTTACAGCCAGAGTCTGCAAACAGCAGCAACCTGTGGCGTAACCTCAGTGTCACCTCCCTTCATCTGTGCCAGAGTGGTAGGATGCCCTGCTCAGAGCAGCACTGGGGAAGGTTTAGCTCCTGCCTTTCTCTGTGACCTTGAAAACGTTATCTGCACCCTCAGCCAACACAGCTCTAAGGTGGGGATTTTTAATTGTACTCAGGGGCACTTAATTTTAATTGAGAGGGATTTGGATACCAAACTACCTTAGCGCTTACAGAAAGCCAACTCTGATATACATAAGTAGCCCTGTTAGAGTTAAACAGATTCCCCTCATATTTAAAATCAGGTATCTGCCCAAGGAGCTATTTTTTCTGAGTTCATGATTTTGTCTGAAAGTTCACTGTTATAGGGAGCTTTGCTACAGGCTGGCTCAAGCTACCCCAGTGCTTCACCACCACCACCACGAGGTCCCCCTTCACCTCCATTTGTCCTTCCCGTGCCTTGTGCCCACCCACACTTGCTCCATCCTCTCCACCCATGCTGGGTGTTTGCTAGACCTTCCTCAAGTCAGTGCTGCTTAGTAAAATCAACAGTGGAAAATACAGATATTTTCGTGGTGGGTCAGTGAGGTGAACTGGATCAGTGCCATGTGCAATGGATGCCAAGACAGGTAGAGAAATGCACGGATAGGAGCTGGGGTAGGGAGATATCCCTGTCGGGCAAGTGGTCATGAGACCAACTCAGTCACCTCACAGCAGGCTGCCCCTGGACTGTAAACGCCTTTGAACAGTTTTGTTCTCCTATCTGTTCATGTTGGGCATTACCCAAAGGGCCTCTTGAAATTGAAGTCACTCTTGGCTGGGATCTCCACCTGCGCAGTGATACCAACAGGACTCATTTGCAGGGACCAGGAACAGCTCATGGCAGAACCAAGGAACAGCCCAAAACGGGTGTATGTGTTTTGAAACCTCATTAATCCAGGGCATTTTATGACAGCGTAATTAGCACTAGAGGCTGAGAGGAGTGGCAAAATATATTTGGCTCAACAAAGGCAGATAAAACCTGTAATTCCCACCTGAATTATGGTTTTCAAAACCCTTTCTAAGGAGACAGATGTTATGTCAGACCTCGCTATTATAGATTGCGTTTTTCTTGAAAATAACAAATAGCTAACTAGTTATGGGTACCTTTTGCAAAACAGACAATTTCATTGCAGGGAGAAGTTTCGACCATAAACAATTTCTTTGCTCTGAGGTTAGCCGTTCGTCCCTCTGAGTGCACTTCCCAACGCACAACGATCACAAATCACACCTACGGCAGGGATAAAGTCAGTACAAAGCTGCCATTCATTGAAAATATATCAGTATATGAGAACTAGGGAGCACCTGCTGAAACTGGTACAGAATCTGATTAAAACAGAAAACAAAGCGGGTCCCAAAAGGGATTAGACAAATTCAGAGACAACACGTGAATGGTGCAGTCTGTGAGAACCATGTAAGAACTGGGTCTTACCAATATTCAGGGATACCACCTTAAATATGCCATACCTAATGAAGCATCCCTATCCTCTTCCCCCCGAACACACACATGCACAAATTCATGGCTACCAGCAGTTAATGACAGATTTGTTAATTAACAGCATGAGGCAAAGCCAAGGTTGATGTTCTAATAAACAGGTCATTAACTTTGGTAATGACCAATTTGGGAAGATGATTGCTCTTACAAACTGTATTCCATGGCTTATAAAAAGCAGCAGTGCAGCTCTGAAATACATCTGGCAGCCAAGACGTTAACAGAGCAGTTGGTCTGAAACACTGGCCGTTCCCTGGGAAGTTATCACTTCTATTTTTCACCAGACACACTGTGTAACCAGGAATCAGAATAGATGTATTTCAAGCTACAGCAATTAAAATCCATACAGATGTAAAAATGAAATAAAAATTAAACAGCTTCAAGACAACTGACCGTCTTTGCCAAGGTCATTCAGAAAAGGTACTTGGTCTTTGTGACTGGCTTTCCCTGACACTGTTCTGCCACCATTTAAATCAAACTTTTCACTGTATTTCTCTATAAGACCAAAGGACACACCTGTCCAAGAGACTGGGCTACTCCAAGGAGAGAAGTCTTTATCAGCAGTGTGTCACTGGCAGGGATTTGGTCCCTCCCTGCAGAGGGAGGCAGGGTGGCAATGTGTGTAAGGACTGCGATAAATAGTCAAGCTACCTAAAACAGCCACAGGGGGAACAGCTTTGAAACAATAACCCAATTTCCCATGACACAAGAGAACGGAAGGCACCCTTAGTTTCATGATACTGCAAAGCAAGCCCGAAAAGAGACCTATTTAGAATGACTCGAGATCAGTGAACTGCAAAAATCTTCTGGATTGGGAACAGAAGCAGGCTGAGATCATGTTGCAAAAAATTCCTCTGTTTGCAAGACCTGTGCCATTTTCTGGTGTTACTGGAATAAGAACCAGAAGCAAAGGGAGCTAATAGTAATGCGTGTCGTGAGCCAGAGGATCCATTAGTAGCACTTTGGGGCCTTTCGGGGGGTAATTCAACATCCTAAAGAACAGTCACTTAATATCACAGCACTTAGTAGTTACTAGAGAGTTAGTAACCAGATACCAGAGGGAAGAAATTACTCTTTCTATGGTTTACTATCAAATGATTAGAAAAAAATAACTCCGAAGTTTCATATGCTAGAAAGGTAGGTGAATGGCAATGGTAGCCTGGATTGGACCCTTGCAAACAGGAGCTGCATGGAAATGAATGATGTTAGGGAAGCAGAGTTCATGGAGGATACTTACCCACAGTAAAACCAAAGCACCTGAAAACATTTTTGGGAATTAGCCCTCACAGTGGCTGAAATTAGCCTGTGGATCTAGGGTCTGGACTTGTGACACAGAGATAAGAGGTATACACAAACGCGGCTCTAAAGTTCTGCGACTAGTAGCGCTGTCTATAGTAATGCTGTTAAAACACGACATTTTAAAGGCTAGAGGAAAACAAACTTTTCCAAAAGAGATAAAGCTGAGCAAAAGGGAAATCTGCCTGTGATATACAGAAATGGTGTTTGCCTGTGGCATGTGCTTTAGATTAAAAGTGAAAGTACTGTGCTTTACCAGGGGAAATATAGATTATGTATTTTTCTTTTGTCATATTCCCCTCTTGCATTTCGGTCTGGCTATGCAGTGCCTTTAAGGTGAAAGCTATTCTGGAAGAGGTGACATGGGCAAAATTTATCAGGACTGGAACAACCCCACCATCAGGCAGGGATCACTCAGTCTCTGCAATGGACAGCTATGTAATCATGAGCAACCCTGGAAGCTGTGCCAGAAATCCTCTGGTACTTGCATCCTTGCACAGTCATTTGAGTACGCAAGGGCTGTTCCCTGCTAAATACTCCTATGGGCTCTTTCTTTCTGAAAAGGAATGAAAAGACAGGGGTAACCACCAATTTGGTCTCCTCACAGTGAGCTCAGTACCATGAAAAGCTATATTCTACTGTAGGTAGCTATATGGATTTGGACTGAAGGACCAAAAGTATCCAAGAAGCTTATTAGGATTGCTTTTATACCTGAAGAATCAGACCCAATGATGCTACATCATTTTAATTAAAAAACTTTAAAATATTGACTTCTGACCTTTGGGGAAATCCAACTGATTTTGCGTCAAAACATTCTTACTAATATTTTCTTTCTTAAAGTACTTAAAATGGGCTGAATAGACTAACATGATCAATTTGGTCCCACAACTCTCTAGAAATCCAGAGATTATTTATGAACACCTTCCTTATTCTGATGAAAATGCTTTCTTGTTCTGCAAATGTAACATCACTCTAGAAGCAAAAAATATTGATAAATTGACATGCATAAAAACGACGACAGAGGCGTTTTTGTAAACAGACCCCTTCTTTAATTTGTGACACAAAAAAACATGGGAGCTGACATAGATGAAGACTAAATGGACAGAGACTGACTATATCCATCCATCGATACAGCACTGAAAACTCATTTTGGGTGCAGATGGGAATTTACCAACAGAAGACAAATGATCCCGTAAGGCAGAAGAGAATGTTACTGAAAATAAAAGTTAGAGATGACAAAGCACCTGCTATCGCCTGATGTAGCAATCAGAGCCGACACATTCCGATTGTCCATCCTAAAATATGGGCTTTATCACCAAAGAAGGTCTCAATTCATTATTTCTTCATTGATGTTATGTCAAATATGCAGGTCACATCATCAGCCTGATATCTAAGAGTGAGAAAAAGCTAGAGAACATGGTTAAGGACACAGAATGAATAAAATTTACGGGGGTGATGGAATTATTTTTAAAAGTCACAGCCAAGTAGAAATAAAATTCAGCAAGAGGAGAAACAAAGTGAGCAAACACTCCCCTATTTTACTGTTAAGTTCCTGACTATATAAATTGGCCTAATATTTCAAAGTGACTGGCATGTTTAGGTCTTTTCGTCTTTGTGGGCTGAACTTGAGTGACTTATAAATAGGCCAAGCCCTTGTGAAGTGCTCCAAATTGAGGCTGAGATAGCTGAAGCTGGACATATTCAGGATAAAATAAGAGATGCAGCATTTAACAGAGAGGTGGCTCTCCCTTGGAGCACACTTGCAGATGGAGATAGTAGCTTCAACCTCTTTTGAGTGGATGGTGGGGGTTTTTGACGTATAGACCTTTCTCTTCTTTTGGCCTTTGATTTTGCTCCACGGGAGTCCATTCTTGTCATTGAGTGAGGGAAAGACTAACTGTAGAAATTCAGCATTATGAAGACCAGACCAGGACCAGAATTTACTTAACCCATAAATGACAATGCTGCATGAAATAAATGCATAATCCAGTATCTTGTACACCCCACAAAGCTCTTAGCAGTGGCTTATCTCTGTTCATATGGAATTTTCTATTGATTTCACTGGGAGGACATTTAAACCAATGCCATGCCCCAGCTCTCATGACTCACACAATATTTGTCGTTCTTAAAACACCAGCTCCTGGACTCACGTGATCACACAAGAATCTCAAATGCAATCAGCTCTCTGCACTATGCAGAAAAGCTTGAAAATCAGTGCACTCAAAGGGAACAAAAGTCAGCCGAAAAAGAAACCCACCTGATTTAGGGGGGTTGTGCTTTTTAACCCTCAGATGTACTCTCTCCTTGCAATCACCATTCATCCAAGTTAGGTGAAATAGCATGGAGCAGTTTGCCTAGCCAGGGAAGGGAGATGGGTGAACAGAGGGCAGTTTTCATTGCTACCTGGCATCTAGAGACCATTGCTTTGGTTTATGTAGAAAAGGACTCCTTCTGCAATACAAAGAAACCTGCAGCCAAACTAAGCACTTAATCCAAAAAGGGTGCGGGGGGAAGAGGGGTAGGATTTACACTGGTTTATTTGGAGGGGGAACAAAAAGTATCCTCTAGTTTCCACCCGGACTTGAAAAGGATACATTCAGCTCAGAAATTGAGTTGGGGCTCACCACTGGCAGCTGTGCTATTCACTCAAAGACATTCTTAGCAAAGATAACAGGGAAGGAGCCAACGCCATTAAACAGAAGCAGTGAGTGCAGAGAACAAGCAAGAACATACTGCAAGGATGCATCTGTGCTTCAGAAACACGGTGCTAGGCCAATAACTTGCACCTCTGACAGAGGCACAATACAGCATTTGGCTCTGAGATTTTATCTGTGGTCATTGGAAGAAACAATCTGATGGCATCTGGGAGAATTGGGATTTTTAAAAAGGGAATTAATCTTAAAAGGATTCAATGACCTTTGCTAACTTCCAAAAAAGAAAAGAACTCGTATGGATTTTTGTATTCAATGTGCATTAGTTGCTCATTCTCTCTGAGGTGATTTGCTTTTTTTTTTTTTGTTTTATTTGCATAAAGCACTGTCTGCATGAAGAGACAAGCCAGCAGGCTTTGTATGTGCTTATACAGGATTTTGCTGTAATATTTTTGGTAGGTTTAATGTTTTTTTCCAATATTTGCAATCTCCCATCATTTCCTTTCCAGAGAAACGATTTATTTCCAAACATAGCTGTACACAGCCTTCTTGGACCTGACCTGTTCCCCAGCTTTCCACTGCCATTAAAGCCAAATCACATTTATATTTAACAGCTTAATTTTCCAAATTGGTTTTATCAGTGACCCTGTTGCCCTGTGAAGACAGCATGGGAGGGGAGATGAGACCTGAACCGTGTGCCCGGCTGCGTTGCTGACCTGCTGGCTGACACGACAGCGCATGCCTGTGCCTCTTTCTCCTCTAAGCTTTTGCTAATTTAAGATGGTAAATCCCTCAGAGCAGGAACCACCTTTTGCTGAAGGGCACACGATAGAACCACTTTGTGCCCAACAGTGCGACAAGATGGTGGAGGAAGCTCAAGGTAGAGGTGAGCCAACAAGCCCAGAGGGGAAAGGCACAAACCACCTGCAAAGTATGGGCTACAATAAGCATCTTGCCTCTGACCTGGCATGCATGACTCCCTCAGTGTGACAACACTTTTCTTTTCATATGAGGAACCTCACTTCATTTTCTACTCCCTGACTGTGTGTAAAATACCCAGCTTATTTTTCCGTATTACCCTGATAAGTGTCACTGACTGCTCTCTCTTTCCAGTCCTGCAGCTTGCCTTTCCCCTGTCCCAGCCTAGGTCCAGATATTTTAAGGATATTTCAAGCCTGTGAATCATTTCTTTATTTAAGCCAGAGAAGAATAAAGAATTGTCAGAAAAATAAACAAATCCAAATTGTGAGAGGGGGCATTTTAAAAATATTATCCCATGACAAACAGGCTGGAGTCTTTTGCTCTCATTATAGTGCAGAAATCTAATTTCTTTCTTGAAGAAGTTCAGGGCCAAAATAGGAATTAATTCTGAGACTGAATTCCAACAGTAAAATATAAAAGAGTAGGGAAAATGCTCCTTGGTGAAGCAGCAATGACAGTACAACAGTACTTGCGTCCTGTGTACAGGTATGATGGACCCACAGATGAACCAGTCAGTGGCACACAGAAACTACCTACAGCCACATCAATAAACACGTGCCTACGCTTGAAAGAGATGTACCCCAACACACCTATTCAGAGAAGTGCTAATGAGGTCTCAATTTCCAGGTTGTGCTTGGATGTCAGTCTTGCATTGACAAGAACACTGCCAGAAAAGGGAAATATTTTAATTTCCTGTCTGCCAGGATCCTATCAGTTTTCAGACATCTCTATTTCTCCTCTCACGAACCCTCTTAAAATTTGTCCCCTGGGAATATTGCTCAACTGCAAAGTGCCAACCAGGAACTGGAAAGAAAAAAATGACTGAAAAACATGCAGACCTTCAAACGCAGCAGAGAATTATACTGCTGGAAAGGAGATTGCGGCATTGAAAGAAAAAAACCCAGCCCATGGCTTATCTGCACAGTAGTCATGGGTTTCCTTCTGCCAATCTTTGCTCACCCTGATCAGTGGCTAATTGCAGAAGTGCTGACGATCTTGGTGGCGCTACGCAGGGAGCACTTGAAGATCAATAGCCAGCCTCAGTCTATCAAGCCAGCTGTGCTGTTGCACACTATGGAATTACTGCTGCCCTTATTCTTCTTTGCAGCTGTAGTTTTGGAGCTGCTAGGACCCCTTTGGGGTGGAGACAGGAGCGAAGGCTTCTGACTGCAGGATGAGAAGAAAATGGGGGTAAGAGCAAAGGCCAGAGGCAAATTATAGGGACCTTGTCTGTATACAAGGAGCCAGGCAACATGACCCTACAATATTATCTGCTGGACCAGACAGCTGTAAGCCCCAAATATCTGGAAAATATAGGGCATAAGGAAGGACAGATGGGGGCAGCATGGAGAGGGGCATTCAGGGAGGCTGGAGTGTTTGACAGAAGCCAGGATGGACAGAAACGGCAGATGAGCCCATGGGATGGCCACAGTAGGACAGGCTGCAATAGCTTGAATATGCCATATGACGTATGACAGTGCGGTCTGAAGGAGGGATCTGTGAGCTGGCACTGCTTTTACAGTTTTCACGTTGGAGGGGATTGGGCAAAACCAGCAGGGTTCACTTTGCTTTGAACAAAATAACCTGCCCTACATACTACATTAGAAAGAGAGTTAAAGTTGCAAATGCATCAGAAATTTTCAATGTAAGGAAGTATAACAAACAGTGATTCGTTTTTCTGATTTTTTTTCTGGGGCAGGGTCTCTTGCCTCCTCCAGAAACAGAAACAAAAAGCAAAGGGAATTAAAACAGAAAACATCTGTTTTGTTTAAAAGGAAAAAGGACATTTTGACACAATCTCTTTTCTCAAAGGCATTCAAAAGTTTTTTCTTCATCCCAGGGACATTCTAAAGCTGAACTGTTTGTCCTTCAGACTGTCCCATCTGCAGCTTTAATAGCATTTTTAATGAAATCTCTACATAATTAATATTTACATTTCAGTAGCAGCTAGCAGCTCCAACAGACACCGAAGGCCCTATAATGTTAGAGTGAAAGGGAGCTGTTCCTCTCTACTCAGACAAGGAAGACAAAGACTGAGGAGAGGGAAATACAAACAGGTTATAGAAATGATTTATAGAAGGTGATTAATCAGATCAGAAACAAACCTGGGAATAAAGCTGAGGTCCCTGGCTCTGACAGGGAGCTTTCGGGACTCCAAAACCATCTGCCCAAGATCAAAGCTTTCCCCAAGGTCAAAGCTTTCTCCAAGTCCACTGAGTCCTCAGCCTTTTCTGAGCCCAGCCTGAAATTATTTATTCAGAATGGGAAGGTGGGTACAGCTCAGGTTTCAGCCACTAGGCAGTTTTAGGCAGGTCACTAAACGTACCCTTGTCCTTGCCCTCATGGGTAGGAATTACAAAACAGACGATTACAGGAATGTTGGGAGCCCAAAATCCACTGTTGACTGTCACGAGTGGAAACACATGAGACAGATGGACAGACACGCACAGAATAGCAACTAACTTCAGACATCCACAGCACCAATGGCCACAGATGGGCTAAGGTAAGCCCCTTTCATAGCCAAGGAAGCAAAACCAGCTGCTTTTAGCATGCAATTCATCTGAACTATTAAGGCACCTAGATTAAGGCAAGATCATCTGGAGAGGTTAGAAAAGTATTTTCTAGGCTGGTATGTGGATACAGACGTGGATACGTGACTTCACCCAATAACATTTTTTATGATGGATTTTTTTATGTGGATAACACATAGCTGTCCACAGGGCATTCTTACACCTGTGGTGGTCTCTGCCCTTGACAAGGTCTTGTAAAAAGGTGCTGTGCTTTCCACCTCTGTCCATGTTGACTGCTACTGTGATAAAGCCACCGAGGCCCTGTACGGCAGAGGAACAGATGTGGGAAGACCAAAGGACAGTACTTGTGCAGGTTTTGTCAGGCGGGAGAGGTGGTTGTGGGCCAAACTCAGCTGACTGATAGATTGGGGAGAGGCTGTACACTTAATGGAAACACTGAACCAAACATTACTTCTGTCAAGATAAGTTATTGGTTGGTTCAATGGCAACAAAAATTTTTAAGACATCATGAATCGATACCTTACTAATTGTTAAATTAATTACTGTCTTTCATCATCTTCCAAAGTACTTTCTGGAGTTGATACGTTACGAAAGTTATCTAGCTGCCTTGCTAGAAGCCTGTAGGCAATTTTCTCCATTTTTAATTTCACAAATGAGGAAGCAACCCTCCCTTTGAATAAATGTACTCTCATAATTTCCAAGAGAAGTTTGTTTTCCACAGGGTTTTTTTTTTAAGTTTCACAATGATGTGATGACCTAAAAGAAGGGGTGGGAAATAAAATAACAGGGCCTGAGCCCTGTAGGTCAAGAAGAAAGAGCCACTGTGCCTTTGTGAATAACAGAGAGAGCAAACGCTCCCAGGGAATATAGGTTACAGGAAGGGTCAGAGGGAAGGTTGGCCCAGAGGACCTTCTTCACTGCAATGTCCCACCATAGCGTTGAAAGGGAAGTGCAGACCAGCATTCAACATCATTATGTCCTAGTCAAGGTCAGATTACTATGAGGGTTTTGATTAACGCATAAAACACAATCAAATTAGCTGAGTCGGCACCTGGCTCTGACGTTCGTTAAAGAAGCTGCCATGCTCATTAGATGAAACCAAGCTACCTAAAAGGTCAAAGCTAATTTTGAAAGCCCTGCTAAGACTCAGGGCAGCAAAACAGGATGAACCTGGCATGGCAAAGACAGAAAGAGAGAGGTGCCTCAGCACCCGAGCACTTCTATTGGATTCTGTCACCACAGTTTTCAGTGTGCCACACTCGTCAGTGGCATTTATCCCACTGCAGCCCTTAAAAAAGGGTTGTGTCCTCACCAGGTGGAGACCTCAGCATCACTGATTTGCTCAAGGATGCTCAGGCTATGACTGATCCCAGAGTTAGTCCCAGATAACAAAATATAATTTGAGAAAATATAATTTGAAATGCCTGTGAAAGTAAGAGAGACTCATACTGCTATCGTCCTTAACTTTAAAAGTAAAAGGAAGCAGGGTATCAGCAGAGCTCCTTTGGCTTTAGCTTGACTACACATTATATTTAGGTACAGCTGTAATTATGGACAGAGCAGGCAAAGAAATTACTCAAAACTGCTATAAGTACTAAACTCACCCAGACAGGTGGTAAATCATATTTCTCAGGATTTCCATTAAGCTTTCAACAGCACACAGAAGACTAGGAATAATAAACTGCAAGGAACAAACGGATATGGTAAGGTTTTTACTGGAATAAAGGCAAGCAAATTGCTGAATTAATGCTGACCTTTGTAAAATAATAAAGCCACAAAACCATAGAACAAAGATCATAGCAGTAACATTTAACTACCACTGAGAGCACTTCCCCCTATTGTATTTCACGAGTAAGATACACTAAGATAATATGGACCAAGAGATTTGCCAGCCAGGCTCTCCACACAGAGTTGTGTTACCTGTGTCTGAAAGTGCTGGAGAATGTTAGTTTTTTAGCAAGCATCTGCCATATTCTGAACCATTTTTTATGGTATCCATATTTTAATATTTTGGTCAAAAGGAGCCAGGCACTCCAACCTTTTTCTATATGTCTCCTGGAGTCTAGACATCAGGCGAGAAAATAAATTGGATGTGTATCCTAGGAGGAAAGGGAATAACCCAGAAGAGACATGTGTGCGGGGATTCCTTACTTTAACCGTATTTATCTGGTCTATCTGGTGGCAATTTATTGTATGAAAATGAAGTTAAGTCAGTTCTGACTTTATACAGTCAAATGACACTGTTTGAGAGATACAGACTGAACCAAAAAGTCATTTTGAAATGGTACATTGAAACACTCCAGCCTAAAATACTAGAACCAGTATATTCTGAAGTCACCTGTATTACAGAATGAAATTTTGAAATGCCACTGAAATGCTTCCCTTCTCCTTTCAGCTTACTGCCAGTCCCCAGTGGAAAACAATACGCAGCTGCAAAAACTTCTCGGCAGCTCCATTTTTGAGTTTAGTTTGAGGAGCATTTCCCCAGCCCTCACGTGAAGCTGGGGTGAAACATTTCCCCAAGCTCACTGCAAAGGCAGGAATGTGCTGCGGTCCACAGGCTTAAGCCCTAAAAGAAATTTGGCTATGGCAAAGTTAATACAAGGCTGAAACCTGCTCTGTCCTTACTAAAATCTCCTGCAGTGAGATCATACTGTTCTCACTGTTTCTGTTTTAACAGTAAGTGAAAAAATGTGGGTTATTAAATAGAAAAGCCATCCCTGTTCCTTTTTATGTTTGCAGTGGCTGAAGATGCTGTGTTTAATGTAATAGCTTCCAGTTCTTCTTACACATTTCTGCTGCACCTCCACATGAACCTTGCTGGGGGAGAGAGACAATAGCCCTCATTTTGCTATTAAAATGCTAACAATCTGGAAGTCTTTTTCTGATTCATCCAGTCCTCCCAAGATTGCTTTGCTTAAATTGGAAACATAGCCAAGTAATGTCACCAGCTGAGCCATTCACAAAAAATTAGCTCCATGGCTTTAGAAGACTGTCACTTTACGCAGTGACGAGTCACATATCCCCTTTTCCAAAGCAGCTTTGTGTGCGTGCATGTGAGTGAGTGCACACATATATATATTTCATATAAATATATATACACATGCATATATATATCAGAAAATAGGCAGTATCAGGAGGAATAAGATTACAGTTTTGTGGAGAAAAATCAGAGTTCTTCCTACCCTTTGTTCACCATAGCAACTCTCTCTCGCACACACGAATACACGGAGGCAGAAAAAGAGGAAAAATAAAAGCTCCTACCTCATTTTCAATGAGGCCTTCTCCAACAATGAAAGCAAAGCTTTTATCTTCCAGATAGGGATAAAATACTATTCTAGCAGTTCATTGCATAGGCATGCATGGACTTTTCGAGCAAGTACGCGTTTTCATTCCCCTGCCTGGGAATTTAGCACAGCCTATTAGGAAATACCTGGGTACTTCCCAACACAAACATTTCCGTGTCTTATAACGGCTGTCCCGCTAACAGCTTCCTACTTCCTAGCTTCCTAGGAAGCTAACAGCTTCACTCACCATGACACTACATGTGCATGCACACATATGCAGAGAGACATGCTACTAACCAATTCATATTTCAGTTTTCCAGCAAAAATAAAACTGAGGTAGAGGGTAACAGGAAGGGTGATAGCATCTTATTTTACTGACCATGGTGTGTGTTTTGGCAGCACTTAAAGAGCCCAGATGGTAGCATCGGGATCATGCTGTGCAAGGTGCTGTACAAACACATATAGGATATACGTAAGTCAATTATAGATATCTAATCCTTCCTGAAGACCCCACAGCCTGAGGATATGAGCAATGCCTGCTGAGGTCACATCAAAGAAATCCACTGGCATCAGCAAGCCCAAATTAAGCAAAAAATATCTGTGGTTTACAAACAGGTCACTGCAACACAGGAAGGTTAAAGGACCCATTCATGGACATGCAAAAAGTTGCTTGCAGAGAGGCTCGAACATAAATCTCCCAAGTCCCCTTGACGTCTTAAACATGACCTATTTGCCCTCAGTCGGGAACCTACATTGCTCTGTCTGCTACTTTGCTTTGTGTGTCTTTTTTTCTTTTTTCTAGAGAAAGCAGCTCCCCTCTCTGAAATCTGCTACTAGTATTATAGAAGAAAATAATGTATTGTTCACCCTCAATCGAGGCCTGATGTCAGAGATGTTCTTTTACAACAGCTACACCTATAATATTTTGAGTACCTGCAGAAAAGCTGTAGCTAGGCTATGACTGAGCTTATAACATAACTTATTCTGTAGAAGGGACCTGATTGCCATAGTTTCCCCCCAGCTTTAAACTGAGACTCCACTGACTTTTGGGATAAGAACAAAGTGTGTCAGTTATCAAGAAAAGTCATTAAGAAATGGCACATCTTAACGGCCTTCTTGGCCAAAAAAAGATGAGTGCAATTTGCTTTCCCCTGTGCATCAGCTCCTTCCAGCCTATTGTCACTGTGAGCGTCCAAGGAGACTCCAATGGTGGGGATGCAGAGGAAGCAAGGTGACACTAAGCAGATCTCATCACTTTAAAAAAACCCCTTTTGCTGCAACCAGCAAGGCCGAGGTTGGGGGAGAGACATAGCTCCCTACTTAATGAGCCTCACGTCCCTGCAAGAACAGCTCTGGCAGCTCACTGCTGTGCAGCAGGTTACAAGGGGACTGTAGCTCTGTCCTTACTAGAGCCAACACTACCAAAGTACTTCCCTATTTTATATCGCTTGCTGCAGGCATCATTCAGCTGCTGACCTACCTTTTATTTCTCCCTCACACACTAAATGTGCCAGCTTGCCAAGCAAGGCAAGCCACTCTTATAGCCTGGAGAATATTACCTGTCCTGCTGCTGTCCTAGCGCTCAGGAGGGCCTGTTCATTTGCAGAAGAATGCTTGATGACAACAGAAACTCGTTTTCTTTGGATTTCAAGGTCAGGAGACAAGTCTAGCTGGCATGCAAATAGCCAAAGCCAAAGAAGGACCATGTCTATTTTGATGTGCACACTAAGTATTACAAATAAATCAAAAGTTCGGGTTTTATTCTTTCAAAATATAACATTTGCAGCAAGCCTAAGAAATCCCATGGCCTAAAATACTATTATTTAACAGGTTACTTAGCACTGCCCTCTGCAGCTGCAGCTCTGTGACCATGAGTTCCTGAACTGTGTATGCAGCAGGATCTCGGGCACCTCTACCCAAATTGCATTCCCACATTGGAGTGCAGATACGCCTTCAGAAAGAGGATCAGCTGATGTCCCTCTCCACTTGCTGGATGTTGAAATTTTAAATTTCCTCTCCTAGCAAAATGCTTAGGGTTTTTTCTCCCCTCACTCCCCCATCTTTGATTCAAGACCAAATTAAATTGCCCTGGATTTTACCTCTTGCAATTTTGAAAATACATCTCTGCTAAGTAGAAGACTGAAAGGGATTGCTGAATAATAGCACATTGCCGCCATGCCGGGAACGGTGCTGCTGTATTCAATACGCTCACACACGTCATTTGTTTGTACATTGTCATTCATGCTCTTGCTTGTATAACACAGTGATTGAGCATTTCCTCTGAGTAAATGTGTGTATATCTTCTTTACTGAGGCATACACAGATGCACAAGGTCTCCTCGAGGACGTAAATTTATTTTCCTGTCTTTTTAGCGGAGTGGCTGATTTCGGTGTCATTAGCTGATCCACACCGGAACTTCCTTGAGCCATTCGTTGAGGTAAATGTCTAGGCAGATGAAACTAATGTTTCTCTTTCCCAGCTAGGATGAACCAGTTCATTTACTCAGGTGGGACATATTAAGAGCAGTAGTCTACTTACTTCATAGCCAAGAATTTTAAAAAGAGGTGGCCAAGGGGCACTCAGCAAAATCAGCATTGATTTTTCAGCACTGCCTGGAACACAGCCAGGTCTCATGGGCCCAGAATAAAACAAATACAGGGCCCAAGCCTTAAAATGGTTAAAGGGAATAGCATGTACAGGCCTGTCAGCCAAAATCAGTTTGGGCAGGTGAGAGGAAATGGGTTAGTAAAGAATGAAACGATGGGATAATTAACCTCACTTAACATGGGTTTATGAGGGCAAAAGACCCTGTCAAGTTAACGTAAAACTAATTTTGGAAAATCCTAAGGTCGCTGCCACAAAGATTGCATCCTACTTAGACTTTTGTGCTTGGGACCACAAGGCACTTTAATCACTAAAGTTTGGAAGCAGTAGAAGAGATTGAATGGATTTAGAAGGAATTAATTGAAGAGCCTTGATTTTGGGGGGAAATCTTGCAGACTGGGGGATGCTGCTAGTGGGGTCCTAACGCATACTCGCTTGCAATTCTTAGATACCCTGAAGACAGGAGCAAAGTTTCAATGAGAAACTTCCTCCTGCTTTTGTCTCCAGCCAGGCTGGAGTGTCATACTGTGCAACTAAACCTGTCAGTGTGAAACGTCCAGCTTGTTTTCTCTGCCAAAGAGGTTATGGTAAACTCGAAAACAACTGGAACCTCTCCAGACTGCTGCTGTCCCAGCAGACCTCCCTCCGCTATTCAGTTCTGACTATTCTTAATAATTTATCTCTATGTCTTAGGTTTGATTAATACTAATTGACTGTCAAAAATGCAGCCGAGTGCCCAGTGCTCTCTCTGCTGTCCCTAATGGGAACATGCTGTATAAAAAAGAGTTCATTTCAATGAGCTCCAGCCTTGCCTCCACCTGAAGCATCAGTCTCTCACAGGAGTCTCAAGCCCCATGGGGCAGCCAGCAGGGCTGCAGCCAGGACCACAGGACCAGAGCACAGCGCCTATTGCTGTCCTTCATGCACACCTGCAAACTGAAGTCATAGCAAGGCGCAACTTTTGTGTGCCATATTCCCAAGCCCCACATTGCTCAGCACCTTCCTTGCCAGTGACCCAGCCTGTGCCACTGCCTAGTTATTTTCCCCAGCCACCATCAATAAATGGTGATGTGTGGTCCTTAAAATGCCCTGAAGGTTCTGCTTCTGGAGAAATTCAACGGGGCTCATTTGCAGTTGTCGCATCTATGAAAAATGCTACTTTTTTTGCTGCAAACAGCTGGAACAAGTTCAATTGAATTTATATCAAGACTGGGTTTGTTTCTGAGCTGGTGACTCATGTTCTTGTCTATTTCTGATTAAATATTATCCCTGTAAATGGCATACACATTTTTTCCTATTTAATTGTCATGGCTGAGGGGATTTAATCTATGCACCAATTCAATAGAATGTTACCATCGGCCAGCCACATGAAATGCAATCAGAGTCCCATTGCACGCATGGCTACAAGACATAGATGTGCACTCCTGACTTCGAGGGAAAGCATTCAAGATGGGCTTTGTTTCACTCAAAGAGAAAGAAGTGACTAAAAAAATCAAACTGATGCTGCATTCACAGAGCCAGATGTCTTATACGTAAACAAAAGTCATGAGCAGAAAAAGAGTGATCCCAGTACACTGTGATATTTAACTGATGCAAGTTTGATGTTCAAAAAATCAGCAGGCAATTCCCATGTATACGTGTTCACCAACAGGAGGAAGAGCAGCTGGGGTGCTAATGGCATTATCCCAAGCCTTCTGAAGGAAATGAAAGTTATTTTCAGGCACATCTCTGGGATTTGCCTCATGTCAAAAACCAAAGGTTTTGAGGTGCTCAGGGCTGGATTTTTTGGCTGTTTAATTCTCATCAGTGAGCCAGGTATCCAAAAGAGCTCAGCTCCATCTAATGCAATTCTGACAGAGTTTTTTCAAGTGCCTGTTTATTAGTATGCAACATGCTAAGAGCCGCTGAAGAATAGGCAATCGCATTTGCTGTTGAAGCTTGTTAGGTTTAGAAGAGCCACCATTACTGCTTCCTTGCAGGAGGGGCATTTTCTTCAGCTACGGCATCTGTTCAAGCCCCTGAGGGGGTTTTGAGCTCACCAGGACGCTGGTGCCAAGGAATCCTGTTGCCCTGCTGACTGGCCTGGGGGCACATCAGCATAGCTGCAACATGGATTGTGCATGGGTTGCCCACAGCCCATAGAAAAACCTCCCTCCACTCATTTCTAGTGTTTGGGGGAATCTCCGCAAGCTGCTGGAAGAAGACAGGCCATTACCTCTGCATGAAAACAAGTGAGAGTATATTCCTCCCCAAACCGTCTAGTGTCCAAAGAAGATCAGATTGTTCAGACTCTCATATGGCGGGGCCTGGGTTTTGCAACTGCAATGCATCAGGAGATAATCGTGAGTTAATATAGAGCAATGGTAATGAACAATAAAGAATGCTTTATATAGTCTTATAATCATCAAACGGCACCGTTATTCCCAAATGCACCCATAAATCTGCCAAAGGAGGCAGATCTACAACAGAGACACTTTTATATGTATTTAAAAAGCAGGATAAAAGTCATATCAATCATTGGCAGACCTAATTTAGTATTGTACAACACTTATCATAATACCGGTAGCATTAAACTAGACGCCCACTGTACTGTGAGCTGGTGGTAGTTTGTTGCAGGCCAAAGAGAAACGGCACACTGTCCAGATGGGGACTTCGCTGGCAAGAATAAAGCACTTGTGAAGTGAAATAGGGAAACCAAAATTTCCCTCTGTGCCGTGGACCCTGCTAAAGAAAGCTAATGGAGGTCTAGACACTACGGAGATTTCCAGTGCGGCCTGCACAAAGTCCTCATAAATCCAGATGACTATTAAGAAATGCAGTGTAAGCCAGGATGAGGCCCCAGTGGCAAAAGGAGATGGTACTGCAAAGGGTCTGGTTCCCACCTAGCAATATGCTTGTGGTACAGTCCAGCACACCTAGCAGGACTGTCGATCACACACGCCTGGAGTAAGTCAGATCTGGAATGTTTTTCCCAGCCCAGGATTTCATAAGTGAATAATACCAGTGCTCACTATCAGAAAAATCTTAGAGCTGAAAGCTTGAGTTTCCCAAATTAGGCTGCAGAGAGGTGGTTGAAAATTTCCTTACAAGCTATTACTTGAGAAAAATTGGACTTTCAGCTAATCACAGGCTCACGCACAAAGGTCTGTTTTCAGTGGAAAACTCTAATTTCTCCTGTTAGAAACTCAGCAAATGGAGAAGCACATAATGGTTCATGGAAAACAGATTCCCAGCAGGAAACCAGAAAAGCAGAGCCCTCGAGTACCACTTCCACTAGGTCCTAAGGCGGTGCTTTGAGACTGAGGTATTTAGGCTTTTGCCTGCCTTAGTATTTTACATTTCTATGTATGTTTCACATAGGACACAACATCATTTACGTGGAAAGCATTGAATCATTTTTCCCCCATGCACGTTTGAAAGTGAAGGTGTGGACAGCATAAATGGTGCGTACTGACACAAAGCGCTGCATCACACTTGCAAACATCATGTCAGTGCAATCACAACCATTAATCGACTTCTGCAGGCTCCCAGTCGGCACAGAAACCCTCATGTCTGACTTTCCAGAAGTCCCTGTTTATTTTTTAGAATTATTTGCAAACACTGCTGTCTGCTGCTTAAACACCTAAGGTACTTCTGACTAAATATTTTCACTCCGCGGTTTGTGACCTAAGCCAGAAATCTGGGGTTATTTTAAGCATTTCTCTAATAGCTGTATGTATTCAGTGAGCTGAGCAATCTTCAGAAGAGTGACAGAAATGGAGAACTGGAAGGAATCAAGCCCAGCTTTAAAAGTGGAAACCAAAAAACAAAGTCCCTGCTAGTATTGCTGCAGAGAATCCAAAAGGCATGTCTGAGCTACTTCTAATGTATCAGCCCTGCTCCCCAGCAGGAGGTGAGGACGGAAGCGTGACACAAAACTGACAAACATACCTTTTATTTCACATCAGCCAGACTACCATGCTGAGAGACGTGATTCGGGCTTTTCTTAGGAAAACTCACTCTGGCCTATTGGGAGCATCATTTTAGCAACTGATCAGTCTGATCCCAATTAGAGAGAGCAGTGGAAGCCAGCGACAAGCCCCTCAGCGAGGGTCAGATCCTGCACCACAGCCTGCAAACACACTTTCCTGTACCATTGCTGTCCCTCCTGGTAATGCATCCCTCCCAAACCTGCCTGCCCACGTGTGCTGCTTCACCAGCGATGTGTCCCATGCCACAGCGGCCGGTGGGAAGGATGTGTCCTCAGTGTTGCATGGAGCAAAGGGGGACTACGGAGAAAGGGTCACAGACCTATGCACTCCCGAGTTTGGTTATGGTAAGTCGTTATATGTAACTGTGGATACATCAGAAATAATTTTAATTTAAATCAGACAAATTTGCAGCAGCTCAGCAAGTGAGAGCGTACACAAGCCAAATGGCCCAAATCCAGATTAAGCAAGACCACATGTTGCACGGAGATGTCTGCAGCTACCATGCCACCCAGCAGCTGGAAAGGACACTCTCCAGTAAGAGTCACCTTGCTATGACTTTTAATCACTGCATGCCTTAACAACCTCACCTTTCTGAGACAAAAGGGCACTTTGTCAAGGTGGACTAAGTTGGCCACTTGATCATTTAATTGCCCTTGTTTAATTATTACAGTCTGAATCACAGAGGTATTGATTTTTCAGAAAGGCTTTCCAGACCTTTCACTGGGCTCTACCTCAAAGTAAACTAACAAGTGTTGGGGAATAAAGTCTGCAATATTAATAATTTAAAGCAATGTATCATCCGTGGACTACATTAAAGAGGAGTGTAAGTAAAATAGGAATATAAGCCATGGCAATAGCAGTGGAGAGGACAAGCTGTCAATCTTTGATTTTCCTACGAGTAAATGGTAGGGGTTTCTTTAATGGCCCAGCTCCCAAACATCAGAATCTCAGCTTTTGTTAAAAAAAAAAAATTCTTAGGATTCTGGAACAAAAAAAGATAAAAAGATATCATCAAAATTCAAACACAAGTACAAAAAAAAAAGAATAAAAAATAAAATAAAATAAGGCCCAAAGACAGAGAAACATTATTCTGAAAAACAAACCAAGATTGCTATGCCGAAGCTATAATTTTTCAGTCCACTTCTGAGCACTTGAGATCTGCAGTGTGAGAAGACCCAGTGCCTTCCAAGTTCATCACCTGCTCAAGAAGCCAAAGTTCAAACAAATTTAGCAGAATCGTTCAGAAGGGGTGAGATTTTGAGAACACAGCAATGAAACTGTAATAAATCCCTTTTTGTGTTATTTTGTAAAGATTCTTACTACTTTTAAAAATAACTTTATTTCACCAAAGGACTCAGCAACAGAATTATTGCATGCCAACCTAAATTACAGCTTGTCAACAGAAGCAAAAGCCCTAAGACAGGAAAAGACGTCGTTGCAACCTACGGCAGTGGGATGTAGCCAAGATGGTTTAATATGGGAACGTAGGTGGTGCGCTGCACCCTTCTAGTCAAAATCAATGGGCCTGAAGTTTAGTGATCTGCCCAGAAAGCAGCATAAATAGTAACACATATCAGCACTGTGGTTTCTAATGAATGCTGCTAACACCACAGCAGGTCTTTGGCACACTTAGTCCAGCAGAGCTTTGCAGCCCTTGGAGGGGATGCAAGGGGAAAAGGATTGTGCAAGGCCGTGAGACAAGCCCTAAACTCTTTGCTCATGGAGTTATGCAATTATATAAAAATACTAACTCTCAGCAGAGAGCCAGTTCACTTTTAAATTGCCAGTTCTCATTATGGCAAAGTAATATTTGAAAATGTTAAATAAATGACTCCTGAGAGTTTAGAAATAGGGAGAAATGTTTCTAAAACCCCAAAGATTTGGGTTTGGTGGCTGTTGTGTTTTTCCATGCTTTCTCATCTCCACATTTTGAGGGAAAAACCTCAGGATTTTTCTGCTCAGTGTGAAACCAGTGTAAATTGGAGCCTATTTCCTTCAGCAGAACTCATTCTTTGCAAAAATGTGTAACATCCCAGCTCTCTATATCTGCAGACCCACAACTGAGGAGCAAGCGGTGATATTCATGCAAGGTCATAGCCCCATTTAATGGAATTAAGGGAATTTATGGTTCCCTGGTTTGCCACACATTTTGGGGGAAAATTGCCTTCACCTTGATCTGAACTAACTCCCAAGTGACTTCAAGGAGGAATTAAGAGACCTCTACATATTTTGTGGATTAGTGTTTTCCCATCTCTGTAAAATTGGCTCCCGACAGTTTGGCAGGGTGGGAGGCCTAAATACAAGTGGAACAGGGAACGATATTAATACCTTAGAGCAGATCAGTCCCTCCTGGATCTGTTGCTACACATCCCTGATAGCCCAGGCCAGCCCAAAAGTTTAAGAAGTCACGTCACAGGGAAAAGCAGGCAGCTTGAGTTCAGTGTTGCCTTCTCCATCAGCACAAGCTGCGCAAGGGACAAGCTCAGTGTTGAGACGCCGTAATAGGCCCAACAATTAATCACCATTTTTTAAGCTCTGTGCTAGGCATGCAAGGCAAGCAGGTAGCAGGGGAAGAGGATACGTAGTGTCCTGATGGGACAGGTTGGGACCTAAAGAGGACCATCAAGGGAAGTAGAAAGTTGGAGAGCTGTTGTGGAGATAAGCCTTGTACAAACTCCAAAATTTCAATATATATTTCTCTTACTTTAATCCCTCTTGAAAATGATGCGTTCAGAGCATTTGGAATAATTGTATCAACATATTCATTTCTTATATGTAGTAACTGCTGTTACAAAGGTAAAAAAATCAGGGGGCTGGGTTATTACTGAAGCCCATCTTCTGAAAAAACCATCAACAGCATATTTATTTATCCTGTGCTTTGGGGGAATTAAAAATAGCTACAAAGCTGTTTGAGTTGCACACCCTTTTTCTTAAAAAAAACTGTAAAAGTCTCTATGCTTTTATATTTGCTGCAGCATGTTCTGTGGGAATTACTAAGAATTAAAATAATGGTTTGATCATGGTAAGGTGATCAAAATGGTATCACAGAGCTGTAAAGAATGCTAAGAGATAAGGAAAAATGTAGTAGATTTCCAATTATGGAAACTATTCAAATAAAAAACCAGCAAAAAGTTATTAATTTTTCTTTCTAAGGGAGCCATGAATTTCAAACACTGTGTATTTTAAAGAGATGTATTTTTCCATAGACATTTGAGTAAAGAGTGAGCGCAAAATACTCCTAACATACCTGGCCACTAGGTGGCACCTTCCAGCTCTCCTTGCTTCAGGCAGCAAGATGTGAACGACCAAATCAAACCGCTCTTTCACTTGGCTTCTAGTATTTTTTCCCAAGTATCTAAGCATCTTCTGTCATTACAGGTGGGAAATGATTGCATCCATGATAATTTGAATGAGTTTATTATTATTATTATCATCAATTGCTATAATCAACACAAATCGGAAGCTTTCCTTCCTGTCATTCAGCCACAGCTTTGCTAAGGAAACATCCAACAGACAGCACCTCATGCAGTAACACAACAACAAACTCAATCTGTTACCGCCTCTGGCACAATGTCTTAATGCTGACCTGCTCACAGACACGTAACAGGTATTCTGTGCTAAAGCCAAGCAGTACTTAAAACATTGTTATTTTAGGTCTCTCCATATCTAACAAATTGAAGGGATTCATATATAATCAATATAAAAGAGTTAGAGATACACAAAGAGCTATGCATTTGATTTCATCTTGGTGATGTGAAAAGAAAGTTCATGACATGTAGGAAATGACTAAGTAAATTGCATCCAGGAAGAATAAAAGTTGTTTGACTCAGAGATTTAGTTGTATTTGGACTGTGAAGTATGAACTGAAAAAGGCAGATTAGGAGAACCATGACAGATGCATGTGTATCCACAGATGTGAGGGGCTGAATATGTTTATGTTTGTATTTATTTGCAATAGTTGCCTTTAACAGAAATAAAGAATGCAGTCCAGTCCATGAAACTGGAACTGATTTTGCAGGAATTAGATGAAAAGCTACCAATCTAAGGACTAGAAAACATAAACAGGTATCCATTTAAGACTGCAAAACATATAACAGATAAAGAAGGTTCAGTATAAGAATTGAAAGACTGGAAATCAATAACAGAAGAGTGAAATAATATGGACATATATTTTATCTATATTCTAATATAGATAAAATATTATATTCTATATTTTATATCTGTATATTTGTATAAACAACACAATTCATGGTCAGTTGTTTGCTCAATGTAGCTAATGGAGTTGCATGGAGCAGAAATGAGAGCCAAACTTCATTTGGGGTATTCTATGCAGTGAATCCTAAAAAGCTGGATTCTAAAAGATTCCTAACTGCTCTCTTTTTAGAAGACAAATTAAACAGCAGAGGTAACAAAAATATTTCAGGCACACAAAATTCCTCTTGTATCCTTCCCCCTCAGCTCCTGAAAACAAACCTTTCATTTTACTGGACTTCAGCCACAATAGTCATGAAATAACTGAGAATCTTCCCAAATAAGGCCTCTGTTCCCCACACTTCCCCACTGAAAGCTATCTACATCAAAAGTAAAGACTCCCAGACAGGGGCATAGGGAAAGCCATTTAGATCTTTAAAAATTGATCTTTTGGCACCTCACTGTCCCTACTCAAATTTCATTCATCCTTCATTTTAGGATTTGGCCAGATAACGTCTCACATTTGGACCTTGGCAGACTGAGGGACATGCCTGAAAGTGAAACATCAGTGGTGCAGGTGGCCTTTGTAGGTAGAGATGGCTGTGTCTTGAATGCTAATTTCAATTTTATAGCCTGTAACTGAATGCCAGAATGGCCCTGTTTTCTTTTCTCTTTAGCAAAAGGGAAAACCACACATGCTATCGCTGGAAGCAGGCCAGGCAGCACAGAGTGTGCAGCAGGTACCTGGCAGCAAGGCAACTGGAGCTATCATATGGGAGACAACTTTTATGCTCTTTCGGAGTGAGCGAGGATTATGCCAAGCCCTAATGTTCTGTACGAAGGAAATGAAATCACTCAACATATTTTACAGCTCAGGGAAAAATGTTGCTTCATTTTTCCTCAGATGAGGTATTTAGCTCTGTTAGCAGGACATTATTAGATTTATTACCATGTCAAGTCCAAGAGAGCTACCAGTTTAACTCTTAATACAGTCAAAGTGCTATTTGGAGGGAGGAAAAGGGGTGCACACATTTGAAGCGGGCAGGAATTTTTTTAAAATGCGTTACCAACTCTGACTGAGTTGAGCCAGTAAGGCACATTAGGAGAATGCAATTGTCTTGATAGTTTGGAGGGAAACACAAGATTAGAAAATATCATTCTAGTTTAGAGACCTGCATACAGTTATGCGTAGGAAGGTTAATATCCAGAGAAGAGAATAATGCTACAGCTCCCACTTCTTACCTAAAAGCAAGCAAAACTGTTTGGGGCCCTATGCAATTTGGAGTGGCACATGGTGTTTTCAAAGGCTGCTTGGGCTCTGGATTTAATAGTATTTAAATCTCCAAGTGCACTGCGCTTCCTTAGCTGTACTAGGATCAGTTATGTTTTAAATGCTTCAAGTTCAGAGTCCAATACCCATAACTCTTGCTGAGCAGCACCTTACTCCACCATTTCCATGAATATCACTGTAATCATTTGTGGAGTAATATCTAATACAGAATCACAGAATCACAGAATGGTAGGGGTTGGAAGGGACCTCTGAAGATCATCTTGCCTAACTCCCCTGCTTGAGCAGGTTTGCCTAGAGCAAGGTACACAGGACTGCGTCCAGGCGGGTTTTGAATATTTCCAGAGAAGGACACTCCACAACCTCTCTGGGCAGCCTGTTCCAGTGCTCTGTCACCCTCAAAGTAAAGAATTTTTTTCTCATGTTCAGCTGGAACTTCCTGTGTTTTAAGTTGCGCCCATTGCCCCTTGTCCTGTCATTGGGCACCACTGAAAAGAGCCTGGCCCCATCCTCTTGACACCCACCCTTCAGATATTTATAAGCAGTAACAAGGTCCCCCCTCAGTCTTCTCTTCTCTAGGCTGAACAGACCCAGGTCTCTCAGCCTTTCCTCATAAGAGAGGTGCTCCAGTCCCCTGATCATCTTTGTGGCTCTCTGCTGGACTTGCTCCAGCAGTTCCCTGCCCTTCTTGAACTGGGGAGCCCAGAACTGGACACAGTACTCCAGATGTGGCCTCACTAGGGTGGAGTAGAGGGGGAGGATAACCTCCCTCAACCTTCTGGCCACAATCCTTTTGATGCACCCCAGGATCCTGTTGGCCTTCTTGGCCACAAGGGCACAGTGCTGGCTCATGATCAGCTTGCTGTCCACCAGCACTCCCAGGTCCTTCTCAGCAGAGCTACTCTCCAGCAGGTCAACCCCCAACCTGTACTGGTGCATGGGGTTGTTCCTGCCCAGGTGCAGGACCTTACACTTGCTCTTGTTGAATTTCATCAGGTTCCCCTCAGCCCAGCTCTCCAGCCTGTCCAGGTCTCGCTGGATGGCAGCACAGCCTTCTGGCATATCAGCCGCTCCTCCCAGTCCTGTATCATCAGCAAACTTGCTGAGGGTACACTCTATCCCTTTGTCCAGGTCATTGATGAATATGTTGAACAGGACTGGACGCAGTACAGACCCCTGGGGAACACCGCTAGTTACAGGCCTCCAACCAGACTCTGTGCCATTGACCATGACCCTCTGAGCTCTGCCATTCAGCCAGCTCTTGATCCACCCCACTGTCCTCTCACCTAACCCACACTTCCTAAGCTTGTCTGTGAGGATGTTATGCGAGACAGTGTCAAAAGCCTTGCTGAAGTCAAGGTAAACAACATCCACTGCTCTCCCTTCATCCACCCAGCCAGTCACGCCATCATAGGCAGCTATCAGGTTGGTCAAGCATGATCTCCCCTTGGTGAATCCATGTTGACTACTTCTGATAACCTTCCTTGCCTCTGAATGCCTGGAGATGACCTCCAGGATGAACTGTTCCATCACCTTTCCAGGGATGGAGATGAGGCTGACTGGCCTATAGTTCCCTGGGTCCTCCTTCTTGCCCTTTTTGAAGATTGGTGTGACATTGGCTTTTCTCCAGCCCTCGGGCACCTCTCCTGTCCTCCATGACTTTTCAAAGATGATGGAGCGTTGCTTAGCAACAACATCCACCAGCTCCCTCAGCTCTCATGGATGCATCCCATCGGGGCCCATGGATTTGTTAGGATCCAGTTTGCCTAGATGATACCTAACCCAATCCCAATACCCAAAAGTATAATCTGCTCACCGTCACAGCTTACCTCCTCACCCCTCTGAAGAGCAAGGGAAGAAGAAAAAAAGAGTTTTCTATAATACCTCACTGCCTTGCATGTTCTTAAGTACAATGTCCCGTAATACACTTTTAGTATCCTTTATATCAGTGAGCACTGTGGCAAGTCCTTGAATCGCTATAGTAACACTGGGATTCTGTAAGGGACAAGGCTAGTTTAAAAAAGAATTAAACAACAGGCTGTAGCTGAAGATTAGAAGGCGGAGGGGCCGATTTAATGCTCAAGGGAGGAAAAGGAGGAAAATACAACACCAGCAGGCCCAAGTTTCCCTGGTTCCCACCAGCCACCAGCTAGTCACCAGAAGAGTTAACCAGAAGAGCTGTGTTTGATGGTGTGGCTTGTAAAAGGCAATGACCACAGACTCTGCCCTCTGTTACCAGGAGGAGCTGCTGTACGGCTGGACAAGCGGGAGCAAAGGAAACCAAAAGCACCAAGCACTGGTTAGGCAGCATGAAGGATGGTCTCAATTCCACTTACCCAGTGGCTCTGCAAGCCACTTTCTGCCTTAAGGACCAAAAATCAGCACCAAAAGTCTCCAGCGCTTTACAGCCCAGTGATACAAAACCCAGAGCACCTCTCATGCTAATGCAGTGTCAATGCGCTTTGCACTGATTTGGCTAATATTTATTTGCCGGGTCTGAAATGCTCATGGTGTGGCATTTAATTCAAGAAACAAAGGGAATGACCCTGCTTTTACAAATGGCTGTAAAATCATGCAGTTGTGGGACTCAGGTTCTTCACATCCTCCAGAGTGTTTTCCAAAAGGCTCAGAGAGCAGATGCTGGGCTGCTAACCGATCCGAAAAGCAAACACCAAGTGTGGGGAGGGGGAAAAGCAGGACCAATGAAACCTAACGAATGTGCTTGATGGCTTCCCCAGTGAGGGCATCTTTCTGAGTGACAGATAATTCATCTTTTTCCAGCTCCCATTGCCTAGAGATCAGTCTCTTGGTTTTAAGCTAAACCTACATAAACCAAAGTATTTTCAAACAGGAAACCAGATGTGACAGGCCTGCCCCAGCCTGTGACAGGGACATGTGGGTTAATTATGATCGATGCCATATCACTCTTCATAAAGCACCCACTTGCCACATCAGGTGTTTTTACTGTCATTTATGGAGTGATGCTGGAGATGCCAGCAACTGAGGTCTGGGGTCAAGGAGAAAGGGACGGCAGTATGAAATAGCCAATTAAGCTTCCCCTGCTCGCCAGGAGCAGGATATAGAAATACACATCAAGCAAAAGCCACGTAGTGATTTTTTTCTTGTGTTTTCATGCTGTTTGTGGTCCCACAGTGCCAGTGCTGCTCATACTGAGGAAGACCTGGATGAGGAGGTGGCTGCCAAGGTTAAGCTGTGGCTCAACATGGGTGAATCTGGGAGGGGGACGGAGGGCCATGGTGCCTGCTAGGATCTGCCAAAGGGCAGGGAGCTGGCTATGACCACAACAGCAGCTGTAAAACCAGCAGCATTTCAGGCATGACTTTGCCGCACAACTAACATTACTCCTCTAGAAGCTACTTGCTATTGAAACATCTGTTTTCTAATGTATCTTTGACTTTGTAAGAGGAAAATTCTAATAAATTCACATATACAGGAATTAGAGTGCAAACACGCTTGAGCCCTTGGCGTTTTCCTCACTTCTATCCAGAAATGGATATATGATGTAGCATGCACACTCACATGCACACACGTGGAGAAACACAGATCCTCTGTGCTCAAGTGTTGGCTGGTTTAAGATGGAAGAAAGGCCTGAATCTGGTATTTCACCAAAGAAAAGATGCAAGCCTCTCATGCTTAAAATGTGTTCAATGCCACATGGTGCACTTTATGTGTCTTCTTTTGCATACTAATCCTCTCTGCAGCAGCTTTCACACCCTTTTTCCCCCCCGTTTTTTTCTTAAACCGCAAGACCAAGTTCAGTAACTGCTCCTGTCTGCGGTCTCAGGCAACTTACGTTTCTCTGCCTCCCACTTGGCAAAGGGTTAGACACATCTAAGACACTGACATAAGCTAGTGATGCTGTGCTGGAAACTGGTAAAAATACGAGCAAGAAGTGCGCTGATGAGCCAGGGAGAAAAGATGAGGCGCTGTTCTTTGCTTTAACTATTCATAGTTGTGTAGCGCTTCTGAATTGGGTATGGCTTCACATATGACAGCCATAGCTGTCGTCTTCTGCGAGTTACAAATATGGATCAATGGTAAATGAACTATTGTGCTTCACTTTATCTGTTTTATGAATTAGACCAACTTATTGTATTTTAATGAAAATCAAGATAATAAAGCTCATAAATTAATAAAGGCAATAGGATGTGCAGAGTCTGTATTGAGCAAGCTGGGTAATCTCATGTGTGAGGTTATTTATCCTCCAGTTCCAGAGTCACCTTCCCCCCCCCCTTCCCCCCTTAAACTAATATCAGAGCCATTTCAGGGAAGGAACAAGATAAAAAGGAGGAGTCTAAAATTGGTTTGCTCAGGCATCTTTCCTGGCTGGGGCTCTCAGCTCAGTGCCAGGACAGAAGGAGCTATCAGACAGTCCAGGAAGCTTTTGCACACTATTTTGAAGTCGTTTGCATCCCATTAAGGATAAACAGAGCACAGCTGGAGAACACCTTTCACTACCTCCTACATGTCCTCAACTTGAATTATCGAGCTCACCTTAGCTGTCCAAGAGTATGTATTTGCAGAGCTCTCAGGATGCCTTTTCTCATGAAAAATGGTCTGCTTCTGATTTGGGGGTGTCAGATTTGAATGGCATGTGTGTCCGTACATGCAGAGGGTCCTCAGAGAGGGAAGCTCCTCAGGGTATCCCCCCAGGTGAGAGGGGGGCTCTGGGGAGTGCTTCATGCCTTTGCTGCAAGGAGACAGGGTGGTGCTGGATGAGTCCGGGGAGAGCAGAGGGAGCAGGAGGGATTGTGAGGGGTGCCCTTGTGTCTTCCCAGCTGGCCCCATTACCCAAAAAAAGCATGCATGCGCGGATGCAGGTACCACCATGTGGCATTGCCTCACCTACCCTGGGAGTGCATAAGCATCTTAACTTGGATATTTATTCAGAAGTTCAGATGTTGGCTTGGCCTATTGAAACTCAATGAATAAACAATAAAGCTCATGTCTCAAAGTATGGCTTGTCCACAGGTTTCTCCAACGATTCAAGGCTTTTTATCCTAACCTTGCAGCCCTGATGTTCCTCTGCAGTGAAACGATCAGCACTGAAACAAGGAATCGTTTTTAGCAGATCATCTGGGTTTGTGTGGGGAAAAATAAACAACTTCTTTCACATTAGTTGCAGAGAAGTGCACAAATGAATTACCCGCTGTTTTCAGCCAGTCATGAATAATTCAAATTCCCCTGTGTCAGTGGATCTAATTAGTAATCATCCAAACTATTCTTAAATTATCTAGTTTTCAGTTACTTGCATAGCAACGACATCCATTTCCGATAGGATTATTAATCCATTTGCCAGTGTGAGATTGCCAGGGCAGAGGCAGTGGGAAGCCATACCATCAGTTACTGTTATTAATGTTTCTTTAACAATTAACCTATCCGGTGTTCAGGGACAAACAGCATATGTCACGTAGAGAGATATTTTTAAAGCTCTGTGGATACGTGCCATACGTCCTGCTGATTCGGCCACCTTGAAATGCAAGGAGCTGTCATTAGCAAAGACTTGACCCTGAACATGCAAATTGCATAGGAACCAAGAGAAAATATGAAATAATAGAGTTACCAAGATATCAAAGCAATAGCTGAGGTGTGAATCCACTCCAAAAAGTGACTTTGCAAATGCAAGGCTCACCGGAGTGCTTTTCACTGATTCCCATTCAAGTAAAAGAGATCTGTAATTTGTTTTCCCTAATCTTGATCCAGGAATCAGATCGCTGCAGTGAGCTGGGAATCAAGGAGCTTTTCTTACAAAATCTGGGAAAAAGGGACGTTTGGGCTCAGAAAAGGAGAGCTACCTTCTCTCAGGACTACAAATCCATCCCTATGAGGATGGAAGCACTCCTATCTCTGTTGCACATACAAGGTTAAAAGACCTGCAGGAAGCCAATGCAGAGCAAGAAACTAAACCTGAAGCTCCAAAATGCCTGGCTAATGCCCTAACTGTTGGAGTAGCCAATACACTACTGCAGGCCTCTTTTCCCCAACATTAGTCTCATGATTACTAAAGAAAATCAGTATGTAAAATATGTAAAAACATAATTCATTATTTCACAACGCAACGTACACAAAATCCTCCCCAACGTGCCAGCATTTAGTTTGAAATATGCCAAGGTTAATAGCTATAATGTAAAATCGTTATCTGCAGCAGAGTATTAATTAGGGCCCTCATGCACAATGCATTAACAATTTGCATGCAGAGAGGGCTGCAGTGGTTCTCCACAGGAGGCTGGGAGCACGTTATAGCCAATGAAGAGCTGGAAGACTTCAGGAGAAGCCTCGCACTGAGCTGTCTCGCAGCCCAAAGCAGGGCTTTGAGCCAGTGCCAGATGCCTTCCTCCTGGCCTGTGCACCAAGTGAAAAGCAGTTCTTCTGGAACTCTCTGCATTGCTGGGCAGACAAGATTCAGGCACTTGCACTCCTCTTGGTGTACGGGAGCCCTGCAGGCACTGGGAATATACCTCAGCATCAGCTGCCATAGGCAGCTTTCTTCCAAATTGTGCTGGGCACCTTTCAAAGCCTCCCGACACTAAGCTTTTTTGGCTTGCATGTGCTGTATATTTTTGGAAGAATGCTGTTTTGATACAGAAAAGATCTGATATGTTTAACACTGCTGTTTACAGAGTCAGCTAGCCCCCAAGCCCCTCAGATCAGTAATTCAGCAGAAGCCACCTCCACAAGTCTCAGAGAAGACAGAAACCAAAATTACTGTCATTTTTGTGAATTCTATAACTTTGGAGGGCCTCACAGTCTCCCATGCACGGCACTTGAACCTTCAGCCTTGCAGGGTAGCTGTAGGACAAAGTTTCAAAACTCTCACAGGGGACGTGAAACTTGTTCAGCTGCAGGTCAGGAGCACAGCTCCTGCTTGCAAATATTCACAGAGAGCGCATGTGTCCCTCCATCCTTCTTTTTCCTATGTTGGTTAACCATAGTATCTTATCTTTTTTTCCCATCTGTACCTTCTTCATTCTTTTTCTGTGGGGGTTACTGGTTTGGTTTTTGGCAGTTGTTTTCCTTGAAAAGTTGACATTTTCTAAACAAAATCAAAGTTAAAGAAAAAAGAAAAAAATTTTTCCAAAGAGCTGTTTTCCACATCCAAAATAGGAGCTATGGTTTTAAGCAACCACAACACACAATTAGATGTCTCAAGCAGCGTGCCTAGATTTTTATAAAGTCTTGCTGAGAACACAAAACTACAAGAAAAGGGGCTAGATGGAACTTTGCGAGCCCATCACGCACACCCTTTCCCCCCAAGGCAAGCTGATCTTCACTCCAATGGCTGATGTAGACCATCATGTAGAAGGACACACACACATCTACAGAAGACCATTGACTTCATGGACTTTCCATCAGACTGGCAAAGAAACCTGGGAAAGGTTTTCAGAAGAAAAAAGCCTTCCTTATTTTTAATCCTGGAGAAGAAATCAAGATTCCTCATCTCATGCGGCTTTCATCTGAAATGAAGAAGGTGCTGTCCTAGCAATTTGCATGTATCCTTTGCCATCTTCCAGCTAAAATACTACAGCTGGGAAAGACTCATGATTTGGCTGCGGTGAATCTAAGGGTTTTATTAATGTGATCCGTCACCAAGCCAATCAGTCTTTTTACAGGGGCTCTTATCTTGCTGCCGAACTCCAGATATAAATGATAGCTGTGTGACTTGCAAATTGCTGGGTACAGTCCGTGAGGCAAAAATCAATAATTCCTCTAGAAAATTCCTGCTCTAATGAGGCCTGGATTTGATACAATGAGGACAAAAACATTTTCTTGTGGCATTTTTAAGCTAACTTGTGAGAGAGCTCACCCATGCTACGGCATGTGCCAGGATGTTTGCAAATGGTGCTGGCAAAGTTGAGTGGTTCTAAGGTTTGCACAAGGCCAGAAGTGAGCTGCCCATGGGTTTTAAGATGGAGCTTGATAGCCATATAAACAGGATTGTACAACAGGGTTGTATGCAATTGGGGGAGACAAATCATGACCACTCCCCAGCCCTATTCCCCAAATGGACTGAATTGTTACCAAAGCACCGGGAAGAAAACACCAAATGTCAGGTGTATTCTACCCCTAGCAGGTGCTAAAAAATATTTATTCAAATGCTTTTTCCCCCTGTTAATCATCACTAAAGCTCCCTCTTGAGAGCTCCTTTTCCTCCCCAGCCACGGCCTGCTAGAAAGCAAGTATTGGTGAGGCTTCAGCCAGGGCTCAGATGGCTGTGGGCTGAGACTCCAGCCTGGGAGGACTGATGAGAAAGCAGGAAAAATAAATCTCTGCGTGTAGATGCCTGCCTAGCTCGTCACCTGCTGAGCGATGCCTCTCCAGGGACCACTTTGACTTTTTAAGGATTTGTTTTATTTTTCTTTTAATAATGAACACACAGATGTTCCATGTTTCAAATTACTCCCATTCACTTTTCTTTCTTTTTTCTCCTGTTTCTAGCTTGTTTAGGGCAGGGCAAGCACTTGGCATACAGCAAAGCTGTCAGTCAACAGCCTCACATCCTTGAACCCCAGGAAAAGGAAAGTACATCCCTCCAACACTGCTCCCCCACTCAATGACAAAACCCTGCCCCTTTCCCCCTTTGGGCTGTGACCCCCTACTGTACCCTCTGTCACCCTTTTGGCCCCTTGCATTAGTCAGCGTTCCCAGGCTTCAAAGTCCCCAAGATGCCTTTGATCCTCTCAGCCTCTTCCTGCCACATACTTCCCTCACCATCCAAAAATGAGGCACAAGATGAAAGGTGTGGAGATGAAAGAGCAGGAGAGAGAGCTTGATCCCCAAGCAAAGGTGGGACACAGCAAAAAAGCCAGACTGCAGCCATCGGTGCAGGCATGAACAGGAAACACAACTTGCTCCCAGTAAGAAGCCACTTTGCTGCAAGCGGTTTTTAAAAATGCAGGAAGGGGACGCAAGCAACAGAGCTCTGCCAGCTAATGCCACTCCGCTCTGACCCACAGCTGCACGCAACAGCATCGTGTCAGGGAAATGGCGGGGGCCAAATCTGCAGGAGGAATGAAGCACCGCAGCACTCTCGCAGCCGCAAAGCCAGTTCCTAAAAACTGCAAATTGCCCGACCCTGCTGAAGTCTGTGAGAGTCGCACAAATCCCATGAGCTAAAGGCTTTTGCAACCATTCACACCATCTCCAGTGCCTCTGAAACAAAGTTCCTTCCAAAATTCACAAAACAGCAATGGAAAAGTCCAAAAATGCAATCAGACCTCCCCGAAGCACGTAATACTTAGCACTTTTTAAGAAAAAAGCTGTCAGTAATAGGAGCCTCAAATGAAGTTTCACATCTAAATAACAGGCCTTCCTTTCAACAGCACTAGTTGCTGCTCGGAGCTCCGCACATTTTTGTAAAATCAGGCATGATGATGAATTGCCTGAATGTACTCATTTTTATATTAAGAATCTATTCACTATGCCGAATTCTGCTCTCATTTCTGGCAGGGGTTGCTTGAAATAATGGAGTCACCTCTTTTATCCGAGTAAGTTTAGGGTTGTCTGGCTGATCTTTTTGAATAACCAGCTATTCAAGTATTTTTCAGCATCTTTTCTCTGAAACAGGATTTTTCTTTAGCAATTAAATATCCAGAATACAGACCTCTTTTTTTTTTTTTTTAAATAGCCTGAGATTTTCTTGTAAACCATCTTTGTAGTGTCTTGGGCTTTTGGCTGCTCAAAACTATTCCGATAATCCCTTTTAGTGACAAAAGTATTTTGATAATAAGCAAAAAAAAGCTTATTCAAAAATCTTATGATTTCCTGACAAATTTGGGCAACAACTGGGAAACAACTTACTTAACTATTAGAAATGCTACTCCCTGCTTTAAAATACTTCCCCTCTCCAGTCTGTGCTTAGATATCTAATTACATCCCTGACCTATGATCGCAGCAAAGACGAAACTTCCGATTTTCCCCGCTTCACAAGAAAAAAGAAATGAGAGGACAGCAACCCTGGTAAGTCCTGAAGGACAGGACATTTAGATTCAATATTGTAACCCCAATGGCTATTTGATTCCGCAAGTATCTGTGGCATTTAGTGCCCCCAAAACCCACTGCAAATGCATTCTAGATTTACATACTTATTTTTCAGGGTATTCCTGAGAGTATTACTGTGGTTTTCTTTTCTTTTTATGTGTGGATTCCTACATTAAACATATGAAAAATACTCCAGCACACCCAGAGAGTACTTGCAAAGCTGCAGAGCTGCAGAATAACCTTCCTGGAAGGAGCTGATCTATCAGAGCAACCCTCTACACTCTATCCAAGCTTTGCAAAACTACCTGGGTCAGTGATAATTATCATCAAGGTAAATTATATTCTCTGTCATGTCATATCACAATTAACCAAGCAGACATAACCATCTTCTATCTTGCTAAGTCCCTGAGTAGGCAGTTTGCTATCTGCTGTTGGGAGATAAGATAAATGCCCACATAGCTGTGAGAAACATCCTATTTTTTAGATACACACAATCCATTTCAAAGGCAATAAATGCCCAACAGTGTGCTATTCCGCTCTTTCCCATAACCTTTCTCTCTCTGCAACCTGATTATCACAGGGATTCTGCCTTCCTCCCAGCAGCAGCCCCGTTTATACACTTGCCCATCATTTCTCCAAGTGTGGGCATGCAGTAGGAGGTATGGAAGTGCCTGTCTGCGCTTGGAGAAAACATGCACAAACATATAAATGTATCCCTCGCAGGGGTGCCCATCATGATTAATCAGCAGAGGCAAGGGAAGGCAAAGCAGGAGAGTCTCTGGTGCATGAAAAGGAACCTTAGCACAAAAGAGTGCCTCCCTGCCTCAGTGCACCTACACTTACAGCTCCACAAGCCAAAAGTCTCTAAACATATCAGATTTCCTTCAGCGCAGTTTTGTGCCACTCTCTACCTTGGCTGTCATCTGGCTTTTGGAGATCAGAGCTTCTGAAATCAAAATGTTTATAACCAGCTCCCACCAACAGCCAGTCAGCCCAGTGTCATCCTTCCACTGCTCATAAACAGCCTCAATGAGAGCAAAAATAAAAGCTAACAAATGGTAAACTTTTATAAATACTTTTGACCATTACTCACTGGCCTCATAAATCTTTCACACATTAGACAGTCAGACTAACAGGACACAGAAATTTTGCTCTTAGTGCCATAAATCTTTCTCATGTTCTTTCTATGGTTATAATAATAGAAATTTATTGGTGCTTTCGTTTCCTCCCATATTCTGTGTAATTAATCTTGATGTGTTGCCGTGTACATTTAGAGACAGTACATTTTGTGCCTGCCCATTTGTATTTTTTTCCAACAGCAAGTCCCATCTGAGTTAATATATTGTGTTATATTATATATAACCACTGACCATAACTCAGATAGAACACAACACATTTTCATTTTGTTGCCCCATTATTTTTGCAGTAAGTCGATACGATATGAGGTAAAGCGTGCCTTGCTCAGCACTTATTGATCTGTTTGTTTGCTTGTTGCTTACATCAAAACACTTGTCAGCTCTGGCTCTGTTATGATTATCTTATCATGCAGGAAGCAACAGCCTCAAAGACTAAACGCTAGTTGACATCCAAGGTCAGGTGATACAGAGAACCAGCCCAAAGGCTTTTCAGCAAGGCAGAGATGAGTAACTAATACTTCAGGACCAAGCCTCCTTTTTATTAAGGGTGTCTCTACATTGCAATCAGGAAAAGCAACTATAGCAGATAGAGGAATGCTTCTTGCAGCAGTGAGGCTCAACGTAGGGATGGTGGTAGAGTCACAGTACTCCAAAATGAGAGCCCTTTGGACCACAAATGACAGACAAGCTGTCTTCATTTTTTGGTAGAAAAAGGAGTTCAGAGTATACCAAAAGTTTGTCCATCCTGCTATATGGAACGCTGACCTCGTGGGAGATTCCAGTGGAGCAGAGATGTTGTGCATTGATTTGGACTTTTTACCTCCTCAATAGTGCCTTGCACACTGGAAAACCATAACCCCGCTTGTTGTTGAGGACATTTAGCCAGTTGCGTGTCAATGCGGCATGTCAGTATCACTTTGGATGAAGGCTAAACGTCCAACATGTCATATTCATATTCAATGATATGATATTCTCTGCATATTCAATGCACCAAGATAGCGTATGGTGTTCATCCGTCTTGCCCTGACTTCATATGATGCCACGTGAGCAACAAAAATCACTGCACCCTCTTTCCTCTGTGTTTCTAAATGATAGACTCACCCTCCCTCCCCTGCAGACTGCTGCTCTTAAGTTGTTAAAGAGCTTTGAAAAATACATTTGGAAAGGCGACTCTGCTCTTTCAGAGCACGCAGCAGGGCAGTGCCTGAATAAATGAATACGATTAGTGAACCTTGCTTAAAGGATCAATCACTTTGCCTTTGTAAAGAAGAGTTGTGGAGAGACAGATGCCAACAGCCAATATGCTGATGCATTTTGGAGTTTGTCAGCGTGGGGAAAGGTAGGGGTGTGAGTGACAGAGCCTCTTTGGGGTTTGGGTCATGCTGCCTTAAAAATCCAGACAGGAAAGATCAACATTTATGGCTGGATTACCGATTGACTGAAAGAATCTACCCGCCTACGCAGAAAATGGCAAAGGCCCACCAGCAACCTCCAGTGCACAGTTGCTCTACTACATGGGGGTCACAGTTTTAAGCAAGCAAGTTTCCTGTGCTTGACCATATACATAGGGGTGAGCCTTCGGTGCTCTGGAGGAACCTTGTCTCTTGAGGTTTTACAGCCTATACAGAGAGAGGAACTTACTTACAAGGTGGTTCAGAGCGAGAAAGAAACCCTGACAAGGAGGCACTCTAGGGTGCTGTGCAATGGCAGTGTGCAGAAAAGGTGAAAACCCCTCCACAGTATGTGGGCATTACCCATTACCAAATTATCATTTGTCTCGATCTCATGCTTTGGAGGCACTAGGTGAGATCAAGTGATGATGCCAAGCACCGTAAGCACTGAAGGAGACCCCCAAGCAGCACAACATAGGAGTCACAAACCCTTGTGCACTCTACAAGCACCCTCTCTTTTTTTGCCATCTCTTCTCTGTGGAATAACAGCTAGAGGGTTTTCTGGGATAACAGCAAGGGTTAGCAGTGGACCTATGTGATGGCTTGGGGGACACAATGAGACCTCAACCACTATTCGAGCCTCCGTGCACCAGGTCAGGGAGCTATGTGGAGCACATAATTTCTTCTGCTTCTTTCAGTGTAAGGCTGTAAAACAGGTTTAGACTAACTCATTTACAGCAGTACAATGCCAGCACCCAGAAACTCAACAGTCCACATAAATACAGACCCAAATTATTTCTTGTAACACACTTATAAAAAGGAACTGAAGAGCATTTCCCTGCTCTGCATGGTTTGCATTACCGGTGATTTTTTTTTAATGTAATCCAATACATTACAGCTAAATCTGATGAGGAAACAGCTCACTAGACTCCCCAAAGGATTGTTTTCATGTGTTCCCTGATTTATGACTGTTGATTTCCCTTTCATGTGCTGGATTTCTAATTGCAACCTACCCATATCCGAGTTTCAGCCCATATGCCACGCACTGCTAGTTACAGACCAAGGGGGACTCATATCCCTTCCCTCACCTGCTCTGCGGCCTGATCCTGCCCTTATAGCAAAGCGGTCTGTAGAATCCTATGCTTTACGCTTTGATGCACACAGTTTTCCTACCATATCTCTCCCTTAAGCTTCCCAGCTTCAGCTTTTGAGTTTCTCATTTTCCAGAGTCCCTTTTCTCTCTCAGATGGTCTCTGAGTTCAAGGTTCACGAGAGCTGCCTTACAGGTACAAGCAGCATTTCCCTACTGCAGTTTGCAGAAAGCATGGGTGGCATCCTTTAAACCCACTTCTCTTTTTATTATCCAGAAAGAGTCTCTTCACCAAAACCGTGAGGGGCCACTGACAGTAAGCTGCTCCCATTGCCTGGTGTTTCCATCCCCTGGGACGATGGAAGGGAAAGGTGCTAATGATATGATATCCATTTTGCAGCTGCAATATGCTTCTAGAGGGAGATAATCTAATTGGTACCTTATTACTGGAACACTTTAACAGCAAATTCACTGACAGGAATGTGTGCGCTGAAGCGCTCGGTCATTTGGGGAGAGTTGATACAAGCTGTGGTGGCTGGGCTCATCGCCGTGAACTCTGAGAAAATTAGATAGAGGTGAGCTAAGAAAGAGAAATTCCTGAACTAAGCTGAACTTTGTTTGGATCCCAGAAAAGCCCAATTAATTTCCTCTCTTATTCCTCATATTTTGGGATGATTTGGTTCCAAAACCTGCAGCTCAGGACCTCTGATCCCAACACTTAAGTTCTCAAAATCCTGGGGAGTCGGCATGGTTTGGGGAGCCTCCACTAAAATGGAACTTGTATGTAAATCAGTGCAAGGCACTGCCAGGGTGCACCAGCCACCAAGGGTCTGCTGACGTCCTTTGGGGCTTTATTCCTTGGCCTTGTCTGTGCAATGGGGGCACCTCCAGCTTCCTGGCACTGCTGACACCAAGGTGGTCAGAAACCACAGCCCAGCTGACACGAGTGCAGCTGAGTCTTCATTTGAATACTCACAAGGGGGAAAAAAAGCTCTTTTATTCAGTTCATTCCTCCTATTATTCTTCTTTGCACATGCTGCGTTTGTTTTTGTCATTAGGTTTCCAGTGTCCCTAATAAGATATTAATGAGATGCTAATTCAACATGCAAATTACAGGAGACTGACATGGAAAGGTTGCTATATTTAGAGCCAGAGCAGGATTTTAATGGCTGTCTTCACCCATCTTGTGCCTTTTGTCAATTGCTTCCTTACTCTGGTGAGCAGCCTCGCATCCCTGAAGTGTCTAGGTGACCTTGGAGGTTAGGAGAAATGACAAAAATTCTGGACTATGTTACCATAGTAGTAATGATAAAAACCCCACTATATTCCAAAGACACTGTCAAAAGGAAGACTTCTTCTTTGGAAAAAAAAAAAAAAAAAAAAAAAAAGAGGCCTTGGACCCTTGCCCATTCAGGAGCAATAGCAAGGGGAGGGGATGCACTGAGAAATGAGATGCTCGTTGCCACACTGCAGAGTTCAGGAGTGATATCAGGGTCGAGATGTGTCCCCATCACACAACCTGGTCTGGAGGAGCAGAGGGAGAGGAGAGGGGTGCATATATATATCCCATGGTCCAGCACAGGGAGCACAACCTGTCCCATGGCCTGACACATAGACAGGGGCTCTGCTCCTCCATTCGTATTCACAGTGGGGCTGTGTCTGCCTTGAGCTCATTGCAAGCATACCAGTAGTTTGCTCTCTTAAAACAAATGCTGTTGGAATTGTAACCCTAAGAAAGCAAGCAAGCCGAGTGCTCAGGTATTGAGGGATGCTAAATACTCAGGATAGGACCCTCCACTCCCACCACCTTCACATTCCCATGACATACACCTCTCCCACAGCCAGTGTGAAAGAGCACCTTCTTGCATCGAACTGGAGGGCCAGCTCTGCAAGTCACACCAGAGCTCAAGATTCCTATTTCGTCACCTGGAAACTGAGAATAAGGATGCAGCCTTCTATTTATAAATGTTGTAGCACCACTGACTACAAACAGAGATTTTTAACCACAGTGCCTTTAAATGTGCTCAAGCCTGAGAGAAGACCTAGGTACTGAAGGCAACTTGTCCTTTCTTGCCAGAAGCTGTTATCAAGTACCCTACCCCGGAGGTTATCATGAGGCACTTGAATCATGAGAGGCTTGATAACCATGTCTCATTGCATTTTTAGGGTCAGCTTTCAGAGTGCTGGGACACCCTGCCCTGAAGCAACAGAATTATGCTTCCCATCACACCAAGGACCAAGCCCTCCAAACTGCCAACTTTGGGATGCTTCTGAGAAGAAATAGATATTTTTTTACTCTTACTACTGAAAGGTGCCAGCAGCAAGCTCACTATCTCATTTGCTGTCACCATATCATGTGCACATCAGATGCCCCCAAGTTCATTGAAGTGCACCCCCAACCCCTGCTGACAGTCATTCCCATGGTTACTCACAACGAGGCATTTTTGTGAATCATAAAAGCCTAAACCATCATTTTTCAGTCTGTAAAAGGAGACACGTACCTAAAGCAACTGGTTTACAAAGTTACTGAGTCCCCTAAACTGGACTCGCAGGTTGTGGAAACCAGTCACAGTCCTTGAACCATGTGTTTGCTTGGGCAGGCATTGACTCATTCAGTGTTTGCAGACTGCCTCATGTACCAGGCTTCTGGCCCACAAACAGCATTTTTAGTATTACTCCATTTTTTGACATTACTCTGAATTTCTGGCCAGACCTTTGCTTGCAGACAGACGGCCCCATGGCTCTGATGCTTCTTACATGTTTCGATCATTCGCATCAGCTAAGAAACTGGCTCCTATTTTATGGATTTATTTTTTTTCCTCTGAATCACAGTCTCCAGACTAAAATGCTACCAAAATCTCTGCAGACTTCTCCCTCCCTCAGTGGTTTCAGCTGTTTTTATTGCTCTGAGGCACCAGACAGTTTTGTTAATAACGGTAAATCCTTTTAGCCTCTGGTTAGTGCAGGTTGTGCTGTGATTGACAAGGTAATAAAAGTGTTAATGAGAGAAACTGGCACAGCCAGAGATCAATAGTTGCCAATAAGAAAAACAATTCTGATACTTAATTTTGTAGAATTCCCCCAAAGCGGTTGAAAATACATCACAATCGGTCTATTTTATTGTTTAATAGATGTTCTCTCCCTGGTGCTCTCAAATAGAGATCAAATTAACTAGAGATTGGCGAAAATGGCAAAGAAGAGAAGAGGATCCTCGTTCCTCCCAAGCTTGCAGGACTGTTGGGACATGGAGCTCTGGGGCAAAGCCATTTCTGAAATAAATGTGTTTGGGGCTACCTTTCTCAGCCAGATGATTTCTGCAAAATGCTCCTTCTTTGTGCACATTTTTTCCTGCAGTACAGATATAGGGGGGGAAATAACACACAAGGCCAGCTGTAGTGCCAGTGGTCACATCTAGGTAATGGCCATAAGATCAACCATAAGCAAAAATGCTGTGTCAACTGTGCTGCCCCAAAGGGCAAAGCCACAGGGATGCTGCAGGAGCCAGGGCAAATGCCCTTTCAAAAAAAGCAGTTTTTAAGATTAGTGCCAATCTGGGTTTCTGAGAGATAATCAGAGTGGTAAAAGCAGATGAAGCACATACAACTTATAACACGGATTAACATCAGTTGCTTGCTAACAGGCTCCCCATACATGGCACAACCCTGTGTGGCCCTAAACACCCTGTAATACCCTAAATCCCCTCTCACAAATCTATCCAAGGCCAGATGCATATAGAAGCCTAATCCCATTTCAAGGGCAGCTGTTAAACACAGGAGAACGTGTGCCGGCAGTAGGAAGAGCTGCCAAACTGGGAATGCAATGAGAGGAGGGAAACAATTTCAAGATGGGCACAGAAAGGCTGTAAGTCAAATGGAAGAAAGACTGCTATGCATTCATAAAAATAGGGAGAAGGGGAGCAGGACCAATCCTTTACAACACAAAAATGACTGCAAATACATTTTCCAGACAGTGGGTGGATTATGCACGGATGGTAAGACTATTTGGACAGCTAACAGGCGACAGCTTGTGTGGTCTCACTGGTTGTGCACAGGGTGTCCTAGCAAAGTCAAAGTGAAACACTAAAGGAGGCCTCTCCACGTGGGCTGTGCTAACGGAGGACACTGCTGTGAAACCCTTTCCCGGGCAGGGCAACGATATCTCCAGCTCCAGTTCCAACAGCAATAATTTTGATACCTATACATTATTATCTGACAGAAAATTTCCATTTCTACCCCTGCATTATGAGAGGTTCAAGGCATTTTGTTGAACTGGGGAACACAGAGAGACAGCAGAGGATGCTGGTACAGGGCTGACTCTGGGCTCTATGCCCAGCAGTCACCAAAATTGGTGGCAAAACTTCACCTGACTTGAGAAACAGCAGAGCTGGGGCAATGTTGAAGGCTTTTAGAATTCCCTCCACCATTTTTATGCCTAGGAATAATACACAGGCTCTAATGTAGACTCTTCTAGTATTACACTTCGCTGGTGTCCATGGGCTTTAGGGCAGGCCTGGGGAGGCTGGGGAATGCAGAAACTCTGACTTTACATCAGGAAAGCTCTGCACAGTGATAAAGCTAGGCTGATTTTTCAGCTACCGAAGTATACAGATAGCAGCATAGCAGAGGGCTGCTCTTTCCAGAAAGCTTTGGCGTGAGCTCAGAGGTGCTGTGAGCTGCGCTCTCAGCTGGCAGGAGAGGAGTTGTGCCTGAATTTTCCAGCATGGGCCCTTCAGCTTGCAACTAAAGCTGTATGGAGCTGATCTGCAGGTCCAGTCGGGCACACGAGGTCTCCAAATGCAGGCTCTGACAAGGCAAGTACTGATTTCTGCTGTGCAAATACAACTGCAGAAGAGCCAAAAAAGGGTAGCTAGATCCAAATCTGTTCTTCCTTCCCCCTTCCATCCCACAGCATAATTAAACCAATATTCCTGCCTGTAAAGAGAAGAGAATAATTGGAATCAAAGAGCATGAAGGGAGAGATCATCATGAAAGCTGAAGATCTGAAAGCACCCCCGATGACACCAAGGGGTTTGGCTTATCCCTTTGGCTTTATCCCCCTTTTCTCATCCTGTCTGTATTAATGTGGTGCTAAAACCTTGTATTGTCTGACTGCATTATTATTAATGGCAACTGGTACCCCAGAGGTCAGGGTGGCACTGCAGTTTGCCATTGACTTTAATTATCAATGCACATCACCAGCTTGAGAAATAAGAAGAGATAAGGTAAGGATTATTGAATCCCATCTTATGCTGTGTGTTATCATACACGCTACATCCAGATTGGTTCCTATCAGCCTTTCTCAGCTCACTGCAGGAGGGGAGGGGGAAGAAAAAAGGTCTTCCCTTTACATTTTAATTTTGCCCACATCTTTACGAATTTGGCCAAAACAAATTCTGACCGTCACATTAATGGCTACATCTGCCGAGAGGCTAGGCTTGTGGCCACAATATTCAGATATTTAGCTCTTTAGATATCCAAGTATTGAGGTATTTAGCTCTTTAGAAACCCAAATGTTTAGATGTGTCTGCAGGAGCTGTTGTTGTACTTCAAGGCTTTCACTGAGACAGGTCACACTACAAGTGCACAGCTTAGTCTCATTTGGTAGGACCAGATCAGACTAAAGAGAACTTAAAGATGTAGATAAAATTCATCATTCTGTGATAAAACTCACCATTCACTGTCATTTTACCCAGTCTCAACACTGAACTAAGCAAGCTGAAGTAAAACAGGGGAAGGGATGGATTTTCCAATCAACGAAAAAGATTAATATGATCTCAAGTACAAGTAAATATTTTCCCAGTAGAGTACTCCCAACCCAAAGAGCAAGCTCTTACGTGGCATATTCAAAGACAGAGAGAATTGCAGGGTGGAAAGAAATGAACAGATTCCCTGCATCTGCAGAGAGTCCCCTCCACATAGTGGGCATTGCCACTAAAATAATATTAACATATTATTTATGGAAATACATGCAAAAACTAAACAAGAGAAGCTATCCATATGTGCTAAGCACCCGTGCTAATTTTGAAAGGTAGCTCAGAAAAAAGGTAGCATTTTATCTATCGTGTCATTTACAAGCCACGTAACTCATCTCTTGAGTTCCAACAGATGGCACGCTCCCAAACGTAACTCGTCGTGTTTGTTGGTGATAAAACAAGATTAGGAGAAAGGGGGGTTTGAATAAAGCTTTCTGTAGGGAACACTGCCCAAGCCACTATATGGCTTTACCCCGTTTTCATGCAAGGCACACGTACTTTGTTAGCATTTCTTTTAATGCTTCCAGTTACGATCAACAGGCAGGTAGGCCTGCCGCATGAATTAAAGAAAAGGTCTTTGACAACCCCCTTTCTGCACTGAAGCAATGAAATATATATACGCACAGCTCCAAACACTTTGCTCTCTTTCAAAGCATGATGATTACCTCTTACAGACACAATGACAAGAGGCGCCTTTGGCAATCCCACGGTCCCCTTCTCCTTCTGAGACCTGGCAGAATGAGTGGGAAGAAAAGCCCAGAAGCCTTTTTTAGCCTCCTTATTTTTCTTTGTCACATCATTAAGGGTTCAATGAATCTCCAATTAAATTTCCCTGACTACTGTCACCATTTTGATTGATAGGTGTCCTTGGATCAACCTCAGTAGGGCATGTTGTTGCACTGAGCCCCCCTTTCCCCTCGCCATCCATTATCAGCCCCTTGTCATCATTACCTTCACATGTCAGTTCATTTACCACAGAAACAGTGTCACCAGCTAATAGGGGCAATAGAAAAACATTTGTTACAAATAAGGAAAAACTCTAATAAATCAGGTTACACTTCAGTCTCAAACTCATGGAGAAACAGTATTTCTCCAGTATGCTCGTTCACAAGTTGTCCTCTAAAATATTTTTTTCTGTCCTTATATAAAACCCTAAACAAAACACACACACACACACACAAATATACTCATTCTCAGAAGGAACAAAAAAACAGGGCAGAGCCATGTGCAGATAAAGTTAAAACAGCTTTTAGAGCTTTGGATTTTCTTCATTTTGAACCAAAAAATATTTGAACACTTGAGTTAACTTCAAGTCCCTGATACACTAACAATATTTAAGCTACAGAAGCTAAGAGTTCTTGCTACTGACACTGGAGATTTTCTACCAAAATAGTTTTTCATCAGAAAGCAAACACTTTGTCAAAATTAAAGCCATTTGTATGAAAGGGTCATTTGTGATGAATTTCTGATTGCAAAAAAGAAATCAGGAAGAAGGGAGCAAGATATTTTAAGCCTCTTGAAATGTCATATTTTTGAATTTCATCTGTTTTGAAACTTGAATTGATAATTTAAAATGATTGTTAAAAAATGAAATGTCCAAAGCACAATATAAAATTTTAAACTTATCAAAGAAAATATGTAAATTTATTTAATTTTATTTAAAAGAAAGATAAAAGTTTCCTTTTGACTTTTGCAGTCTTGGCGCAGAATTTGGCTCACAAGGAGGAGTGCGCACAGACTTCAGGTTACATACATACCCTCCCGGTGACCTGGCTAGGACAACAGCCGGGTTTTTGCTCCCTGTTTGTTCAGCATCTTGGGGAGTTGGAATCTGTCTGTGACTGACAGACGTGCCTGTCCCTGCAGTGATTTATCATATAAGAAGTCTTTATACATTAGACACCAAGGACTGTATCCCCAAAGACTGACACACAACCATTGCTGCAATCCCTCTTCTCCTTTTTAACTCTGATCACCATCAAAGCATGGAAACAGTCCTAGATGCCTGTCAATTGACGACCCAGCAGGGAAGATCTGCCCTTCAAGAATAAATAAGGAAAACCAGAACAGCCTTGCTAAATTATTTGCAAATGAAACCTAACTGCAAGTGTGCTGCAACACACCATCATCCCCATCCCGGCAACAGCTCCTGATATGGGACAAGGTCAGCACATGTTGCCCTGAAGCTGTTAGGGCTCAGCAAGCCACAGCTGCCATTCATATGAATGAGTTTCATCCTTTGCTAAAGACTTTTCTACCACAGTAAGGCGTAAAGGTGTTGGTGCAACATACTGGACAATTTTACGCAAGCTCCAGTCCAGTCCTTACCTCTAGTTCCATCTATTCCAAGGGAGACAGCCAACCTCACAACGGGGGAAGACTAGGTTTTTCCTTAGGGGATGTTTGGAAGACCATCTAAGCAATTAAAAAGCTTTGCTGCTATTGAAATCAAGAGGATTAATGCTCTTAAACCCCAGGGATCCTTGGTTCATCAATCCACCAGCACACACTTTTTCCTATCTGCTTATAACTGATTTTAGCTGAGGCGTCCAGGAGCAGCAGGACAGTGGGTTCACACAGGGCAGCGGCTGCTTGGTGAGCAGAGGATGCAGGTTTGCAAAGGCCGCTCTGGAGCACCGCAACACTGAGCAATTCGCACTGATTTATTACGCAATTAGCCGTGGGTGCAGCTTAGTGCACTGTCTATGAGAGACAACACTGGCAAAGCTCAGTGCTTAAAGCTGACTTCATACTCAGGCATTGAAATAACCACCTCCGTTTTCTTCACCTATTTCAATAAGAATTTTAATTGAAAATGAAGGTAACTTCTACAGATTCTCAGTGCTCAAAATCTTGATCAAAGACCACAGAACTAGGAATCATGATTTTAAATGGATGACTTTCATGTAGCCTTACTGTACTGGATGCTACACAGACACAGGGCAGAGACTTAGGTTACTGTAAAGCCACAGTGCAAATGCTTACTATGAAATGGACATGCATAGACAAATCAGAGATGAGGGATTCCTGTGGGAAATCAAGTCATATTGTAGCTATAAAAACCAGACACACATGGGGAAGGTTTTCAACATGTATGCATGGACACTAGGCACGTGAGGGCTGGGTGGATCACGTATGGCTCCTTCCCATACCCAGACCATGCCATCAGGTGGCAAAATATGGGGTGAATATCACCTTGCAAAAGGCAATGATTTCAACTGCACGATTTTCTCTGCAACTTGCTTTTGTTCAGTTGAAATCCTCTGTTTGCAGCAAAAGTCTCAAATCCTGGGCCCCTCACGATGTGGATCAGAAAAATGACAAAAAGTCACCCACTGCATTTCTATTGAATATTTGTTCCAATGGCTGCCACTTGCTCACTGGATAAAGGGAGTCAAGGCAAGACAATTACTGGGGTTTTTTCAGACGGCTATTCCGAGGTCTCCGAGCATGCCCCAGCTCCCATAGCCTATTGAATGTATCCTCAAGGCAGCTTCCCTTCCCTCTGCCATTCACACCAGTACACCTGTTTTAATTCTTCTGTGCACTATTGAAAGCCTCTAACCGAGCAAATAATTTTGTGGGGTAGCATCACTCCCCTTCAGCTAAAAAAACCTCCCAGCCCTTATACAAACATGGGTAAAACACAGGCACAGAGAAAGGAAAAATTGAAGTTAGTCCTGGAGAAGAGTGTCCAGAGATCAACAAGAGCCCTTCACCGTCGAGGATGGGACATGGTGCTGCTCTTCCTATCACAGGGAAAAACTCTGCTGCCATAATGTGTCTTTTTCCAGTATTTGTACATTTCTTTCCTTCCTCACCAGCAAACTGAGAAGATTAAGATACAGAAATGCCAAGCCACTAAGAGGGCCAAACCAGACATCAGAGAAATAAAAATGAAATAAAACCTGACTGCACATAGCTTTTAGTGATACTGTTTGTAGGAGATGCCAGAATTGCAGTTATAAAACTAGTAGAAGGAGCTGAAGGGATAGCCCTCCCCAGCACTGCAGGCCTTGAATAAATCCCAGGCTGTCCTTGGGCATCAGGTGCTGCACACCTTTTTCTTAAACTACCAGTTTGACCACATGAAGAAGAGTTTACTTAAAAATAAACCAACAAATAATTAAGCTGGTTTAAAAAAAAAAAAAAAAAAAAAAAAATTAAATCAATGATAACTTATGGCCTGAAGTCCGACTTTGGTGAGGAAGATCAGCAAACGCTTCCCTCCTCTAAGGCCAGGCTCCCACCTCAGGCGAGCTGGCTCCCCAGCCTCCACACGATGGCCGCGCGCGGGTCCCAGGGACAAGCGACCTGAAACAAGGTGGCTTGAAGGAGAAGCTCGGCTCCCAGGGGACTTCTTTGGCCAAAACTCTCCAGAAAAGTGCTGCGTTTGCGCTGCCCTCGCACCACCGTGTGTGTGGCGAGGTGTTGGTGACAGGCGCTTCTGTGAGGAGAGACGCTGCCCGCCAAGTTCCGGATGGTTCCACGGCAGCCCCACCGACGGGCACTGCGCAGCCCCTTGGCAGTGCCTCGGGGAAAAATGCATTCAAAAAAGGGCAGAAAGCTGCAATCAGGGAGGACTGAGGGGAAAAAAGTGTGAAAAACAGCCCTGCAAGCACTGAGGTGAGAGAAGGAGGAGGAAGGGGAGGAGGTGCTCCAGGCACCAGAGCGGAGATCCCCCTGCAGCCTGTGGAGGAGAGGTGCCACCCCCAAGCTGAGGGGTATTTGCTGAAGGTGTGACTTATTTAAATTAATCATCATTAAATTAATCATTTTCGAGAGATGGGAAACAATCAAAAGATTATTCCTGACGACTAAGCAATCCTAAGCACCATGAAAATGAGTTGTTCAGCATCATCACTACCAAAAATGAACTTCACTTTGGATGTGAAATACATCTGATGAGCATGGTTAAAAAAAATGGAGGATTAATTTATGGAAGTGAATAAAATAAGAATTTTCTGACTGTCCAGCGGCTGCTTAATAGGGTATCTGCTATCAACTGGCAATTAAGAAGTGTAAAGGGAAGCAAATCCAGAGAGAGAACAGGAGTTGCTAAGTTCAGCGTAGCTCGGCTTTCCTGGACCTCAGTCAGCTCAGCCCAGCCCAGCTCAAATCATGAAGAGAAACCATCAGGAACCACATAAAAATAATTAGCAATAGATTGCAAAGGACTTCTGAAGGTATTTTACAGTATTAGATTGAAAGGAAATTTTGCATTTTCTCCTCATATGCATCCCAAACTAAAGCTCAGCTAGGAAGAAATTTAAGGGTCAGAAAGCTACAAACAGTGAGCTGGGAACTTTTTACTCAGCTACACCTGCAGCTGGGCTGGAAACTTAGACTGAGTCATAACACACACTTCAGAGAGAGGCATACAATTTTGCTATGAAGACTCAAGGCAAAAGGAGATGCACCACATCTCTCAGTGAGCTGTTTCAAAAGTTGATTTCCTCACTGTTAAAATCTGCCCTTTGTTTTGTAGCCTTCAGCTTTCAGCCTTCAAATCTTGTCGCACCCTTGTGTGCCCCACTGAAGAGCTCTTTAGCTAAAGAAAACATGGCTACATTCGGTCTTTGATCAAATCACTTTTCGGTTTGCTCTTTGTCAAGCTGAACGGGCAGAGCTTCTGGGCAGCTCCCACATCTTTCATTTTGAAGGGCAATCACAGAAAATGCAAGGCATTATTCCAGGAGCAGCTTCACACGGGCTCAATACAGACCTTATCCTCTTGGCCCTACCTCTTTTAAAAGACCATCATACTTACACAGCAGTATCTTTTTCAGGACAAATAATCACACTAAAAGCAAGAAGCTAGGCAGTCCCCCAGACTGGCACCAGACGCCAGCTATTCCCCAGCTCTGCATCTTGCATCCTGCAAATTCAGGGCAGCTTGCACATTGACCAGAAGGAGACTAAGAGACCAAAAAACAATACCCAGTTACCCCTGCATCTATCCCAGTGCATGAAAAGATGAAAAATTATCAAAGACAGGGAAAAAGAAAGAACAGCATGTCAATGTGAGGAAACAAAGCCAGCATATCAACCACTAAAAAATAAACAAGTAAAAAGTTTGTCCCCAGGTGTTTGCCTTGCTGCAGGTTTCCATAGCCAAGGATTGGTTAGCACTGTTTTCACAGATGCTGAGAAAAGCAAGAGTTGGTGAAGGCTGCTAAAGCACCTTTCAGTGATAGAGCAAGCAAGGGCTTGGGCTGGGTGTGCTCAGCACATCCACATTGCTCCCTGCCTCCTGCACTGGTAGGCAAATACATAGCAGCACTAGGAAGAAGAGACCAAACAATTAAAAACATTCAAATATGCAACACAAAGGACCCCACTCACTTTAAAGCACTGCTTCATTTAGTGTCTGAGGTTTTTTCCCCTTAATCTTAACCCACTAACTCACTAATATTTTGCTTCAAAAATAACTAAAATGAAGGGTTTCCTCCTAGCTGTGGGTATGAAGGGAGGCACAGGCTGGAACTATTTGGTGTCCATTTCACTGCAATAAGTGGGTAAAAATGCAGATAAAAGTAAATCATGCATAATTATTATCACCATTAACACCATCTGTCATCATCCATGTGTGCTGGTGGGTATATTATTTATATTTTTTAATGTACATACTTATATATACACACATACACACAAACCTGGATATAACCACCCCCAAACAGCAGATTCTTCAGGACAGAGCATCCCTCTCTGCCCTGCAAACTGCAGCACCACAGTCCCAACCCTATAAGAGCTGCTGGCTGCCCTTGTAACATACCCACCAGCACTCAGGTGAGACAACAGATGCAAAGCAACCTGCGGCTCCCAGCCCCTCCGGTTATCCGAGGGGGCAGAAGGGCTCCGTAAGGGGACATCAGGCCCAGAGACTTCTCTTCATAAGGGCAAAAATAATGGTTTAAATATATGATATCCAGCTCCTCCAGGGAAAAGCCTCCTGTTTTATTCTACTCCCACAATGTCCCACAGCTGTGCCTTTGAACCAGACCTTTTTTTCCATTATTAAAGAGTTGTGACATTTTCTTTATTTAGCACTTGTGGTTTTATTTAAAAATACGAACCACCGAATTGTAAATCTTAACCAGGAACAAGAACCATCTGTGCATACTTATAAAGTACTGTGGCTGGAGATACATTAATGATGGAATATGGCACACATGCAAATTCCTGCTTGGGATATATTTTTTAAATGCTCTTTTTCTACAGAGGAGGCAAATGACTAATTGCTTCTGTTGTTTAGGTGCTTGAAGTGGAAAACGGGCATTTATTCTATTCTGCCTCCATTCCTAGGTGCTAAGGCCACACATGTAAAATAAAGATAAAGCAATCCAGGAGCGGTCGAGACCTTGGCACAAATTCCCTCCCTCCCCCCTTGCCTCCAGGCTAGATAATATCTGGACTAATTGCTGCCTGCACGTGTGTGTCAAACTGTCCCAGATGTTTTATGATTTACTGTTGCAAAATGAAAATTGATCTAAAAACATGTGAATGAATCCAAGGTTAATCACACTTCTGCTACTGACTCCAACTTCCCCACCGCACACCTTCAAAAAGAGGGGTTCTGCCCATGTTTTGTCCTCATCCAAAACCAAACTTAGGTGCCTAAAGAGTTACCTAGTTGGAATTTAAGCCACCAAATCTAACCATAATCCTGAAAAACCTTCACGCAGTTGTTGCCTACACACAGCTCACCTAAATTCATCAGCCACCATGTTAGATTGCCAGAAAGTTTCCAGGTGCTCCAGTCCTGCTCTGCAGGCTGGAAAAATCAAGGCCAAGCCACTGGGTTTCTGCTCACATGTAATCCTAATAACAGCCTCAAAACAAGGGGGTGCCTCACCCATTTTCCTTGGGCTTGCTCTGAGGCCCCCCATCTCCTGGGATTTCATGCCAAATGCAGTAGGAGCTGTTACTCAGAGGGCAAGACGCGGTCCATGTCCTGTTGTGGTGGATCTGGACCCCTTCACTCAGCGATCCCAACAACAGGGAAGAGCAGTGCTGACCCTCCTTCCAAACGGTATAGCTATGCTGGAAGAAATTAAAGATGCCTTTGACCAGGCAGGTAACTGGAAAGGTCTTGTGTTCCTCCTCCTATTCCATAAATAAGCGTATGCATTGAAAAATAATGCATGGTTGGACTGACCCTTTCCAGCTCATTGGCTGCAGAAAAGTATTTTGAAAATTACTTTAATACATATTTACCCAATGGACCAGAATGATTCACTTTGGCACATGAATATGCCTTATTAAAAGCTGCTTACACACAGGATACTCAACCCAGCCCTTTTTTTCACCTCTCTGGGGCACGTATGAAATACCGTGTTGATTACATGTAAGTCTGGGGGACCCAAGTTATTTCTCCTGTCTCCTGCTAGAGAAAAGGGGGTGCATTAAAAAGAGCATAATAAAAATTATTACAATTAGTGTTGCAGATGCTATGAACTGGCCAAAGAAAGCCGAGGGAAGAGCCAGCCTGGGGTGGCAAGGGGTGGCAAGCCTTTAGTAGGGTCTGTTGTGATAGGACAAGGGGTAATGGTTTTAAACTAAAAGAGGGTAGATTTAGACCAGATACAAGGAAGAAATTTTTTATGATGAGGGTGGTGAAACGCTGGAACAGGTCGCCCAGAGAGGTGGTAGATGCCCCATCCCTGGAAACATTCAAGGTCAGGTTGGACGGGGCTCTGAGCTACCTGGTCTAGTTGAAGATGTCCCTGCTCATTGCAGGGGGGGTTCAACTAGATGACCTTTAAAGGTCCCTTCCAACCCAAACCATTCTATGATTCTAAGATTCTTCCCACCCTCTGTATAAAGCCTCCTGCAGAAGGTGCAGCCCCTCCACGGTGCAGAGACCCTTTTGCAATGTGTCCTGAAAAGGCTCATTTTTCAGCGGGATAAGAAAACCTTTCCATTACCCTCATCCTCTGCGACAGGTCAGCCCACCCGCTATGTGAGCCCGCATCATTTTACGTGTTGGGGCCGAGTAGTGCCCGAGCAGCCTTGGGGAGAAGTGCCTTAATTGCCGGTAATGCAATAGCTCCACTTAGCACCCGCAAAGCAATTCAAAAATGGAATCAAACACTTTCTGGCTACACACTTAGGGAGCAGCCGGCTGTGTTGGCATGTTACTCCATTACTTAACCACTGGGTCACATATCTGTGACTACAGATGGCTTTTACATCCACACTTCTTAAGCAGCATCTGATACCGTCACTGAATCCTGGCCCAAGGGAAGGGATGCATCCGTTCTGACCAGAAAGACTTTTTCCTTTAAATTAAACACCATCTCAGCCACGGCATCAAAAGGTTTTTCTGCGGCCCCATTAGACCCATGGAAGCAGCATTCCTCATCTCCAGCATGGGAAGCGCTACCCAGCTGCAATTCAGCTGCAGCTCTGCCTTGCAAAGAATAAGAATTGGCAAATAAAATTAGCTTTCCCCATTGATCTCTCACCAGCAGCCCAGGACATGCACACTGCTTCCTGTGGAGTACTTCTAGTGATGTTTCTTAATGATATTTTTCCTCCAACTCCCCTTCACCTGGGTCTTTTCTTCCAGGCATCTCCAAGGCATCCGCAGCCTCCAGGGATGGCTGCAAAAACAACATCATGCAAATATTTGCACCGTAAACCTGCTGGCCTTAACACTGACATGGCTACAGCAGCTTAGCTGTTGGCTGCACAGGGAAGGTAATGCAGAAGATCAGCAAAAAGCATTTTAGGCTACCTGAACCAACGTACCAGCAGAGTCAGTGGTAGTTCAAAATATAAAAGCAGAATGGTCTTACAATCAGATCCATGGGGCATCAGCTTATCAAATATCAATATGAAAATATTCACGCTATGGATCCTGCTGCAGGCCAGGCATTCTGTGGCAGAGAGAAGAAATGGTACAGATCACAAACTCATGGCCTTGGCTTAGCGTACTTACACAGGCTTCAACAAATGCTTCAGTGGACACTTGTGGTCTCTCATCCCTATCCTCAACCAGAAACTAAATATCCAAATGCCTCAACTTTATCAGAAGTACTCACTTGCTTAAATATTTTTATGCCTATGGTTATATAGTGAAAGATTGTTTTGTTCAAGGAAAACAATGATGGGTGAAAATTGTACAAAGCTCCTCAGGATGTATTTCTTTATTTCCATGCCTCCCATACAAGGGGAGACACATATGGCAGCAAATCTTTTCCAAAGTGTATTCTATTTGTAGAATAATCCTCCAAATTATTCCATGATATTAAGGACCCATGATGTATAAAATAAGATGTGAGCTGTACCATACGACATGCTTCACGTTAACCAAAACAAATTGTTTGACTCACAGTGAAACTTTTCATTCCATGTTTGAGGACAGGCTTTTCACCTTGGTGAAAGAGTTTGCTCCCAAAATTAAAAACTGGAGCATTTCTTCTTTATTTCCCAATTTTCACCTTGTTGCCATACACTTCTTGAAAATCTCTGTCCTCCTTTCTTTCACCCAAAACTGCTTCCAAAGTTCAGCACACACTTGCAAATAGAACATCAGCCCAAACCCCACTTTTATGGCAAACATTGCCCTCACCCCAGCAACTCTGCTACAGAAGTGACACAGAAGTGAGGAGGGCGGGCTTTGCTTTCTTCCCATATACAGATTTAACTAGCTCAGACCCGATTTGCCTGGAGAGTCAAGCCTTCTCTTTTCATTGATTAGTCTGCTAATTTCTTATTAGTGCTGAAGATAATCTCTGTATCTTTAGAAAGAAAATTGGAATATACTTGGAAATGAAGAAGTATTTAGTGGGGAGAAAGGGAAGCAAAGCTTCAATACTGAGAGCAAAATTCATCTGAAATCTTCATTCTAAAGCAGGATGGGTAATGGGGAAGTTCCTGGTTCTTTTTTTAAAGTTCCCTACCAAACATTTTTTTTCCTATGGTTTCTTGAAGCTATGAAGTGGGCTACTTCTTACTTCAGTAACAGGTCCACAAAAAAAAGGAAAGGCTAAAGAGGATGCAGGGGAAAGAAAAAAAACAGGCCATTTCAGAAAGCCCCCAAAAGAGAGGCAAAGAACGAATATTAATCTTCTCGTCCAACAAGAACAGGAGGGGACAATTAGTGTAACGAAGAGGACAGAGAATGAGGTTTTCTTTTTGGAGCCAAAGGGTACAATTACACATCTTTTAGGGGCTTACCTGGCAGGACTGCCCATAGAGTGAGTTAATTGACAGAAAAAGCCAGGTTTTCAAAGAAACTCAGCTCCCAGCCCCTCCTGCTAACACCAGTAGCGGGGCCCTCCTTTTGAGCGTAAAGCTATTGGATTTAGAGGCTGCCTCCAGTCCTCTCTGAAATGAGTCCTAATAAAACACAGATGATGCTAACTGGGTGGAGTTCTTAAGCCTGCTACTCAATTTGATCAAGGGTACTTATTTCTATTTCGGTATTTCCCAGCGTTGTAGCTGAACCAGTTCAGAGGAAAGAATCAGGCAGTAATGAAAATCACTCCATTTAGAAGTTAACATTTCTTACGGTTTACCATGATTAGAGATGTATTTAACCTGCCACCAGTGCTGGGGACTGCAGTATCGTAGCAAGAAAAGCTGGTTGTTTTAAAACCTTTTGTCTTGAAAGCGCATTCTCAAATCCATCAGTTGGAACAATGTTTCTTGCTAAAGGAGGAAAAAAACCCACGCCCCAGGAAGGAAAGAAATGGAATGCAAACTCTAGGGCAAAAAACCCATTCAGGTTAACATTTTGAACCCCGGCATTAGAAAATACAAAGTTATAGTTGCCATAGCGACTACAAATCAATTACTTTACGCACAGCTATTACAATATTAAAGTAAACACGTCCACAGTCAAAACTACTCTGTAGCCTCATGGGGACTAAGTTAAAATTGTTGTGGAGCCCAGAGCACAGTGGGAATGTAAATGCATTATTACAAGATTTTCTTCTTTAATTTTTTTTTGTTTTGCATTTCAATGTGTTTAAGCCCCTCAGCACCGCACTGCAGTTGAATGGGGGGAAGTGGGATTTCTCCTCCCTAAAACCTGTCCAATTTGGCCTTACACAGGCCTGAATAGCTACAGGGGACCCCGGCAGTGGAGTCTCAGATGAGCAAGGCCAGATCTGCAAGAAGACATCAACTTTCATCAGGTCCTGCCACTCATGATGAGTCTCTCTACGCTGCCTTTAAGGCTTAAGTATCTACATGAGAATGATGAGCACCTCCAAAAAGTCAGCTGCAAGGGTGAGCATGGCTCCCTTTTGCAGTGCATCTGTTATGGGATGCCATTTACCCAAGCCCCAAATCCACAGGAATATCCACTAGAGCTAACACATTTTCATGCATGTCCTAATGGCTCTTAGAAGCTGATTTCTACCCATGTTAAAAGAAGAGTATCACTATGGTTGCATACTGTGTTACAGCTCTAGCCGCTTTTTCTCTTAATAAGTGTCCTTTGGGGGACAGCAATGATGGCAAAAATTCACATTTCTGAGCCAGGTGCACCCTGTGCAGTCCAAATGTGGCACTTTGGACTTCCCTGGGGCCAGAGAGGGGTGAGCTCAGAGGCACTCATGTAACCTAATCATTTGTGATGACATTCAGAAAGTCTGAAAGCTTATTGATTTGTTTTATAATCATATTGTACATCCTTAAGAGCCAAACAAGTGCCTGATGTAAATGATTGGCTTGATTTTTTTTTTTTTCCCTCTAGTTCATTTTAGCAAAGGGTGATACCACTTACTTATCGCCATTAACAGACAGGCAATTTACATTTGGGCTTTCAGGTCTTCTACCCTGATAGAGGCAAATGTCAAAGCAAAAGGGGATGATGCCTGAGAACCCACCTGACCTGCTTTTTTCTTAATTTTTAAACTGTTTACATTTTTTTCTTTCATTTTTCTGCCTGCTAGAAGGCAACAGTCCTGTTTGCTTCTGCCCTCCCCCATTTTGCATTACCCTGTGTCTGCACAGGAATAAGCCAGGATGACGAGCATCAGCTACCATTTTTGTTTTAAAAGCTTATCCAATAAGCTAAAGCTATTCTCCCACTGTAGTCCAACTACTCATCTTTTTCCAAACACCAGGCAAAGTCCTGGGCCATAAACTGACACCCAAAATCTTCAGGTAGGAAAATATAGCTAAAAAAAGCATATGCCATGTGCCACAAAACTGTCACCATAAAGCTCCAGGTAGAAACATGTTTTCCCCATTTAATTAAAATTTTTAAAGTATGCCCAGAAAAAAACCTTATTGCCATTTTATTACAAACTTCTCTCTGTGCATCTCCTCCTCTGGCATTGCCTAGAAGTGGGAAACAGGGGCCTGGGCATAGCAAGGGGAACAGGGCACCCAGCACCCCAGGGAGGGGATGGTGCTGCCACCCAACCCTTGGCCCTGGAGGATTGCTCAGGATGCAGGTGGGTGCTCTGGCAAAAAGCTTGCCTGTTTTCCAGCAAAATGTCATTCAAACCTTTGAGGATATTGTCCAGTTGTGACAAATGAGCATTCTCTCAGGGAGGTGGGGAGAAAAAAACCCAAAAAAAGTTTCACTGGAAAACTCACAACCGGCTTTAGCGTTATAATAATACGATGGCCTTTTCACCGTGGATCCACAATTTGTTTGCTTTTCCAAGCACAACTGTTTTCCCACCTCTTTTCCCCTATATTCTCTCACGTTCATGTTTATCAGTTACACACAGAAAGAAGACTGTTTTATGGTGAATACCCTCATTAATGTGCTTTAAACACTGTTGACTTTAAAATGATCCACTCCAAAGCTCTAAAGGCATTTTCGAGATTAAAAGTATCATTCCCCTTTTAGCGTAAACAATGTGAAGGTGCCAGGTAGAAGGCAGAGATAGGGGAAAGCCATTTCCAAAGCTGAAAGGGATTCAGGAGATTTAGCTACAGCCTATCCAGCTTAAAATAAAGTTACAGCCCCATCCTTTCTTATGGCTCATGTCTCTGATGGCAAACGTCATTAAAGCCACACAGAGAGGCATCGCTACTTGTTCCGAATCGCTGAAACTTGACAACCAAGAAAATGACGTCCTTTAGTGGATTTTTTTTCTTTTCCTCCATTTGGGCAGGGAATACTGCTAAGGGGAAGCAGTGCAGCAGGAGGAGATGTCTCCAGGCACTGGGTACACATCTTGATGGTGTTGTCCAAATTTAGAGCTTGCCCTTGCTCTGAGGATTCAGGTAGTTTTCCGAAGGCACTAAATGTCATTTAAGCTTTCAGATGCTTTAAATCAAGTTCCCAAGATGTACCAGAGTGATCTCCTACCTCATTCACCTGCAATGAGCCTTAAACCTTCTTCTGCACACGGACATACCCAAACTGCCTTTGCTTTCAAGTTCAGCTTCCCTCTTACCAAAAAAAACCACAGTAGGTGACTTCCATACTTGGCCCAGCTTTGCTGCATAAAAGTCTCCCTTCTTTTTGTGTTTGCAGAGGAAACCAGCTTGTGGTCCTTTCTGCAAGCCAGAGTGCTCCAGCCTCCCAGTAACTCACCCCCGCTTCTCTACAGCGTAATAATGTTGCACTTTTGGGGACTCCCTGCATAGTTGCTTCTGATTTTACCCCTGTGCCCATGCAGGTGGGCTGAGGAATCATTCCCAGGACACAAATCAAAGCTGTCCATTCCTGTGGCTGCTTCCTGCTCCCAGCACACAGTGCCTGCCATGCATCTTCAGAGCAATAACGAAGCTGTCAGTTGCAACCAGCCTTTGTGGATTACCCATACATATTTTGTTCCTGTAAAGCCAGGATGCCATTCCACGATACATATTTAAGTCAGTATCTCGGCACCACGGTTGCCTGTGTGAAAGAAACCGAGAAACTATTACTGTGAAATTGCCTGCAGCTCTTGAACACAGGAGGTAGCAACTGGCTAATAGTTTCTTAGACAGCCCTGGCAGATGTGTCAGGTTGCTTCGCAACTGCGCACCTCGTGGGAGAGCAACACACGCAAAGCTTCCCCCTCCTAGTGTCCCCAGCAGTAATTAATCCATAGCATCATTTCTATAGTGTCAGCAGCACCATATGGACCAAGCGCTATTTTGCAGGACTAACCACAGAGGAGGAAGATTGCAATTATGTGTTTGATTATTCTCTGGGGCAGCCATGGGTTGTTTTATGGAAGGCAGGAGAGTCTGAAAGGGGTGGGATTGCCACAAATGTGGCTAAGAGGAGGAGGACAACCAGCGGAAGGTGAAACAGCAGATAAAACTACCTCTCATCTTCTGTACTGCTACCATCTTACATGGCACTGCTTCCAGTCTTGCCTACAATGTGAATCCAAAAAGGGCGGCTGCAAAATAAAACATCTATTTGTCATTCAACTCACCAAGTTGCGCACTGCATGGTACGTGTTGAGCAAGCAGTTAAGAAGGGTGCAAGGACACATTACTTTTTGATACCAACATAACAGCTTCCTCTTCCCAAAGCTTATAAAGGGTTCCAGGGAGTTCCCAATCAGAGCTGAGTGCCTGGTCTCCCACAGGTATTTAAGTCAATAGCAGTTATGAACCTTTACAGGTCTAGGTTTAGGTGCAAAAATTCCTTTAATTGTCTTTGAAAGCCTACCCTAGAAAGAGAGAAACATTTTTTAAAGACAGAACAGCCTCTCTAACCCTGTATTAAAACCATTTTGTTGGCAATGCCATTATTTACCAATTATCTGCTTAATTTATACGTCTATATTATATGCATAATCAGATTACATATAAGCTGATTTACTCAAGGAGACAACTGAGAAAGATTAAACACTGTGTTTCACTGCTGGCATCAGCGCTGCAACAGCAAAACTCACTCCAGGACCCTAAAGGAGAGGTCAGTGGATCCTCATGCTCCCATCAGCAGCCTCAAACCACCCCATCGGCAGGGAGACACTGCATTAGCTGTGCCCTGGTGTGCTGGGCAATGCATGTCAGCTGCCTCCAAGGCTCCGAGGAAACCCTACCAAAACAAATGAGAGCACTGTTTCCTTCCTGCCTTCCTCGCCCCAAATTTGATGTTTACCAGAAACACTTTTGTCATCAATTCAATGCAGGGAAAAAGAGTTTATACTTAAAAAATAATAACTGCTTGTATTTGAATACGCCTTATAGAGACAGTTGAAATAAAGCAGTTATGATCTCTGTGACAGTCGCTACTGCTAATGCCTATCATAAAAGCCAGTAAGGAGGCAGATATGTTGATTTATCATGCATTGCTGCTCCCATATATCTACTTTCTAATAAAAATCTGTGGAATTATTGCTTACGCTGAGTTTCATGTGCCATATTTGTATTGCTAACCTCTCCTGGAAGATTTCAAAGCCTTATTTATGGGAGGCTTTTATCTACCCCTAGGAAAAGCGCTCACAACGGGAGCATGCCTGCCCCCGAGACTCGAACCCGTTACGAGTACAGATTTATACCACCCAGATTCCCCAGTGGAGAAACATGCTCTTTATCTAAGCTCTCGATTAAAGCATGGCTCCAACTCATGCTTGCTGGCACTGAGGGTACTGGTGACCGGGGATTCTTGTACGAGCTCCAGATATATCCTCCAGCACCATCCACCATCTCTTCAGGCAGGACCACATGTGTCAGCTAAGATCAAGTCCTCCTTCTAAAGCACTTCAGGTTTGTTTCACAGTCGTGTTTTTTCCTCTCCAACGCATAGCTTTCTTACCTGCTTTTTAATCTTATCATATAAGGATTTTTTTTAGATTTTAGAATTTTTTTTTTTTTTTTTTTTTTTTTTTTTTNTGAATTTTAAATTTTTTTTTTTTTTTTTTTTTTAGCTTTTACTACCTACACACAGCTTGTGCTGAGAGGAGCGATGAGTTATTTTGAGGCAAACTATCCTAACTATATTCTTCAGGACAAAGTGGTTCCCTATCTTTTCTCTACAATTCTTGCAGACTATGATGAATTTTGCCAGATTTAAGAACCAAAGAAACATACCAAATGCCATGCTGAAGAGCTACAAGGTTGTGAGATGAAAAAGGTTGATGCTTTGGAGAAAAACACCAGTATTTCCCATGCAAGGCGTGCTTGAGGTTGGTGGTGGATGCAGTGAGAAGCGAATTCCTGTTTCCAGCAGCAGTTTGGAGCTGTGTCCCTACCATTCCCCTCCAAGCCCCCGAATTCATGCTGAGAGCACTTCACCTATTGTCCGTCTTCAACTGGCGTGTTGTCACAGCTCTGACTCTGATCACGGGGAAGGATCAGCATGCAATGCTGAGCCAAAATGGCTTCTTTTGGGACAAATATCCTGAACCAGAGCTGCCTTTTTGGAAATTTCACTACACTGGGATTCTTTTCCAGGTTTGGGACACCATGTCCTGTCCATGCTTTTGCAAAATCTCAGCAAGCAATCATACAATATGTGATCCCACGGGCACATCACTGAAGGGGACATGCAAAGGACAACACACTCGATACATGGCATTACTTAAGGAGGCGATTCGTATAGCACCCAGCAAGAGTTATCTTCCAGAAGTCAACTGCTGCTCTGTTTCCTGCCTTGAAACCGAACTGCAGCCCCCTGGTAGCTGCTCCATCACAGTCAAAAAGCAGAGATCACTCTTAGCTGGGGATGAAGTGCAACTCTGACAAAAAGTAGTTAGCATTGGCTAATTAATTGGACAACCTGCGTGCGTGGATTTTCTAAACCACAGGCAAGGAGAGTCCATGGGAAAGCAAAGCCCAGTATGCACATATTGGTCCCCAAATGGGGAGAAATACTAAGGCAGCAAAGTCAGTCCACCTTCACCATCATTTCAATTTGCCTTAGGATAGTATCAGTGTTGTAAACAACCTCCTTAGAGGAGTCACCTGAAGTATACCAGAAAAATCAGTCCTGCTTAAAGAAAAAGCAATGGAAATATTTGCATGTACTCAGAATCGGGGCCAGAAAATTATTCCTTGCATCTCCCACTTATTCCCTCATGAAAAACGTTCACAATAAACTTTCTACATTATCTTTTTATCTGAAATCACACAAACACAATATTGGCCCATGGAGGATTTAGGGCTTCAAAACTTTATTTTTGCCCTTTTTCCCCTCAAAATCTTTTGACCTTTTTTTTTTTTTTTCTCTCCTGAATCTATTCAGACTATACCTGTCCAAACTGGAGTTTAGCAAATCCATCTGCTTTCATTTTCTTCTTAGAAAGAATGCAGGAGCAATTTGGGTTGCAGCTATTACATCAGTCTTTTGATGGATGGGAAAGAAGAGCTGGATTTTGCAGCGTCTCCTCCACCAGTCTCCCCTGAAACACCGACAGGCACCATTGAACCGGACCCAACTGCGCCTTGAACCCTAAAGTAAAACACAGCTGTGTGTACATGCTGGCAGGGATGCCGGGCAAGGAATCGCACCCCTGCATGATCCTCCTGTGGCAAACAGAGCCAGGGCTGGTACCTTGTCAGCCACAACAAGGGCCAAGTAGAAGAGCAGAGACCGAACCCCAGCTGAGATCTCACCATTTTTCACAGCTCTCCGGCCCAACGTAATGTTTTAATGAGAAAGTGAGAAGAGGTGAACTGGGTGAAGGTGCCCATCTTGGCTCTTTACGTGGAAAACACAGAACTTGTAATCAACTGCCCACAAAAAAATATACACCAAACAAACCTTGAGGGCATCAGGAACAAGATGTACTTACGCAGTAACCCCAGCAGCATGATGTCCTGGCTTCGCTGAACTCAACACACCTTTTGCTATTGACTTCAACGAGATCCTGAGCTTTCTTGTTATCGTTTTAACTGCACTTTGCCGGGGCTGGCTTTGGAGAATCACTTAAAGATTACAGTTAGATGAAGAGTGAATTCTCATCTATCTCCCCTGTAAAAAAAAATATGGAAAGTCTTAAAAGAAGAATAACTTTATTCCACCTCAGCTCTCCAAACCAAAATGAGAAACAGTTTAAATTCAGGGGTTTTTTGTGTATTTGTCAAAAACATTTTATAAGGAGGGAAAAAAACCCGCAAACAGAAAGAATCACCAACAGTTTCTCCCAGACAAATTTTCATTTTTGATTAAATCTATTTCTGATGTGCTCGAGGATGAAATGTATCAAGTCTAGGAAATAAGTGTGTAAGCAACTTCCAAGAATAATCAGGATTTACAATAACTTTTTATTCTAGGCAAGCAAAGGCAAGTGGTATGATGGATACAGAAAAAAATTACTGAGAAACAAGGAAATTTGCATCCAGCACCAGCAGCAGTGAAGGGGGCACTGAAACGTGCTCGCTTTACACAGAGGGCTACAGTGCCATAGTATTGCAGACAAATGAAGGGCTTGTATTAAAAATGCATAATTTAATCAAGAGAAAAACTACTAATCAGATGGAAATATGCAGACCTGATATTGGTTTTTTAATATTAGTGTTATTAAATTCTGCTATAGTTTCTTACAGAATCACCCAAATGTAAATTAATATAAGGAGAAACAGTTAACAAAATTACAGGGCCAGATCAAACATTCCTGCTCATTCGCAAGCATCCCGCTGACTTGCGATATTAGGAATGGCATAAAAGGCTTAGTATAAAATACTACATGTGCTGATCTAATAGTATTTTCCCCCATCAGAGCAGCTTGAAATGAGCCCCGACACAGCTGTTGGCACTGGGCAAATGGGATCTGAGGTTCAGTGCCAGCGTAAGTCTCTGCCTTGGCCCAACACAGAGCTGCCGCCTCTGTGTGCCATAACCTGAGCATGGCAGGAACTTATTCCCTGGACATAATCAGCCTCCAGCATTAATACCTGCCCTGAGAAAAGAGGGCTGAACGTTCCTCTAATTTAACATATTAAAATCATTAAAAATATCCTCCATTTGTGCATGCACAAATGATGTAAGAGTCATCACCTCTGCTCAGCATCTCTTGGGCTTGTGGCACCTGCCCTTACTCAGGGCTCTTCCACCAGCAGTACTAAAGTGCGAGTTTCCAATTTGCCCATTTTACATGAGGGCAAAACAGCCGAGCAGAAAGGGACTGTCACTTGTCAAGTGAAATAGCACCTCAGGATTAAAGCTAGGAAAAGACCCCAAGCCCCTTTTCTCATTTGAGCATTTCTGATGTGGCAAACCTCCGCAGAGAGAGATGTGCTTATCTTGAAACTCCGCCAAGGAACTTGGGGCTCACGTTTCAGACTACGCACCTGTTTTGCTCTACTCAAGTTACAGCAAGAAAGTCGCTCTGTAACACCATTCTTCCAGAAAATGAAGAATTATTAATATTGACTTCATTTATAAGAGTGCCTAGAGGACCTGACCCCACCATTTCAAGCAGCTAGAAACACCAGAAAAACTACATTTATATATATTTTTTTCCCCTTGTCATTTAGAACATAAACACTGTGGAGCAGAGATTCTTTCTTTTCCTTTGCACAGCACCTAGTACCATAAGGTCCTAGTCTTTCAGGCATATCTGAACACAACCAAAAAGGATCAAAACAGGTACCGAGCATTTAACGTTAACACTGATTCCCACCGACACTTTATTTGATATCCATTTATGAGAGAAAGAGAAGATGCACAGCAGGAAAGCAGGGGAAATTAAATAGTATGTGTGAGCGGTAATACACAAAATTGCTCATCTTGCAAAAATAGCTGTAGACTCTTTTAGACCAAAAGCTGATGTGTCAGTCTCACCTCCTACTCCTTTTTCATTTTATGTTATTTACCGTATGAGTGTTTGTGACACTACTCGCACCAAGGGATAAATAAAGCCAAGCGAGATTCCCTCTGCTTCCTTTTTTCCCCTGTTTTTACCAGGTGGTACCTCCCCCTGAGCGTAGGTCCTGCATGAGCATAACACCGAGGCACAGCACACAAGCGGCCGCCGACAGCATCAGATAACGGCCAGGAAGCTGCTGCTGCTCTCGATTCCCTGCTATGTTACACCAGTGTTAATGAGGAGTAAATAATAATAATGAATCAGCTTTCTTCAGTTGACAGTAAGGCATTCAATATTCGCTGAAGCCACTGGCAACTCAGGGTCGGTTTCTAGAGGCCCCTGCCTAGCAAACGTTGCAATACTGCAAACACCATATATTCTTGAAGAGCAACTCTATGGTGTAAACTTCAAAGCACCCCATCCTGCCAGCTTAGGAAATCCTTTGTAGATGGCAGATTAATGGAGCTGGAGGGGACACTCGCCCTCATGGGTTACAGCCTCTCTCATGCAGTGTTTGCCTGGACTTGACTTCACCTATTAACCAAAGAAGTGCTGCAGCAGAGCCATTCTGGCTTGCAGCATGGTTTGGGAGCTAGCAGGTGCAGATAAACCCTCAGGGGGTCGTGGGGTCCTGGCTGAAAGGGTTGCATTAAGCCATGCCGCCACACGATTAGAGCTGGCTCAGGCAAAGTCCCTCTGAGCTGCAATGCCAGCTCAGTTTTGCTTCCTACCATAGCAGCATATGCTCCAAAAGCAGAAGCCCAGCTCCCTCTAAAGTTAAGTTCCCCACAATCCCCAGAGAAATCTTGCAGGTTTAGGAGCAGCTGCCAAAGCACAGCGCTATAACCAGGCCCAGCAGCGTGGCAACCGGGGGAGCTTACACGTATGCGCCGCTCACACGAGACCCCTGCGAGGCAGCGACAAAATCCTAAACAATCTCCCAAGCCAATGCACCGAGCAGTGCCTTTGTCTTGCTGTAAACACTTCTGGCTTTAACCAACATGTTAGGCAGAGTTATTCCTCACTGACTTGAGCCAGGAAACATGGGGTAGTTCCCAGGCCAACAAGTGTTGTCCCAGATGGCTTCTCCTGTCTGTGACAGAGAGCTGGCACCACCATCCTCATATTTGAGGACTTTTGCTGTCCCGACCCTCCTAATAACTGTGCAATAGAGCAGCGCTATTACCCAGGACTGAGATATGACCTGAGCAGTCAGGAGGCAAAGGCACTCGGGCAGACTGATGACAGAGTGTGGACAGGACCCTGACCCTCAGCTGGAATCGGGTGTCATTGGCTTGGTCGCTGGTAAGCACAAGATTTAGGAAGATCCCCAGTAAAATGTAGTAGCTAAAGGCACACCATTTCCTGAAACTCTTAAAAGACCAAAGCACCTGTATTACCCGCTTTGTTTCCATTGCCTTTTTGATGTCCCCTTTATTCCGTGGAGGCTGCTACAGAGTTAACAGCTAGGAATTGAAAATGTGGAAGGAATACATATAAGCAAATCAAGAGGACCATTCTTCAACTTCTTGAAGGTTTTGGGAACAAAACACTGGAAGGAAGACTTAGCAATGGAATTCCACTTCTTTAGAGGGACAACCATTTCTAAAAGAAGAAATAATCATCGAAATGGAAATACAACAGTTGAGCAACAGGTCTGGAAGGGAAAAAGAGATCAGGCTTTCTGCTGAAAGCCTTGCAGCAGCCTTGTCCTACACTTTATTGGCCTCTAGTGGAAAACAGGAGCTATGCCTTGCGATCACAAAAATTCATTTATAGAGCACAGGGGAAAATATAGCGCTCTCCATACAGAGTTTGAATACATACCTGATGAAGGAATGCAAGGCATGCGACTAAAAAGGATGACTATTCTGCATTAGCTACATACAGAGTCTTGGTATTGCTATCATTCAGGGAAGACATTGAGTTAAATATTAGTTCTTTTCTATATATGTTCCCATTCAAGTGCGCTTCTTAACTGTCTGCCATAAAAGAAATAAAATTTCACCTGCAGAGGCATTAAGTTTGTCGATATTTGGGCTAGAAGCTCCAAGCCATTGTATGCGCTCCACTGAATGTTAACCCTTGTAGCACTCAGACTACAGCAGCTTGGCTATAAAGTAGACTCTAAAATAAGGAGTTCAGTTGCTATCTTCTGTAAACACAGGCTCCCGAAATGAAAACCTATGCCTGTATGGAGCAGATAGTGATTGTGATAGCAGTTCTGCCTAGGTATAAATTTAGTGATTCAAAACCCATGGCTCCAGTTTCCATAGCTATAAAAAGATGACAACTCTCCTCAATTAAAAGTACAAACCATAATCAAAAGAAAGCACTAAGTGCTTTTTTTTTTCACGGACAAACCTCTGAAAAGGTTAAGTCAGTGGAGGGCAGTAGGCTCAGCACAGAAATATTGGGTAACATAAAAGAGCAAGTCATCTGTTGGACAGAGCAGAGCTCTCAAAACCAGAGCCAGCTAAAAAGCAAACACTGCCCCCAGCAGAACTGTGCGCACCAACAATGAACAGATACCTCCTGAGCAGAGAAGGGATGCAGATCGCTGGTGGATGCTGGCCTCCTTCGGCTGAGTATAAGTCTCTGTGCATCCCTCCAACAGCTCTGTAAGCTTGGCTTGGTTTCCTCCCTCCTCTAACGCCTGCCTCCTGGAGCCCAGGGCAGCGCAGCAAGGTTTGCTCCCTGGGAAACATCATCCGCCATGGCAGCCTTGAGATGGTGGAAGGCAGATGGCAGCACCGTACTCGGCGCCGAGCAGACCGCTTGGCTGGCGTTCAGCAGAGGCACAGCCCTGCATCCAGCTCCAAGGATGTGCCTTCGATCCTCTACAGAGGCTTGGCACTCAGGAGCCTCGGTACGCAGGAAAAGGGAAAAGAGCAACAGGCACTCTCAAACCTGGGAAAAAATGTATTCAAAACATATTTTTGGTGTATTTTGATTGACTTTTGTGTCCGTTTGCTCCTGCATTCATTTTACCAGCCTCTATGCTAGCCTAGCGTACAGGGGCATGCCATTAGAAGCTACTTCGGAGGCTGAATTGCCAAAGAAAAAAAAAAGCAAGCAAACAAACAAAAAATCCCATGCCAAAACCACACAGTGTTCATTCATTCAGAGTGAGATGATGTGAGCTACCTAACAAATCTGAAAAAAAAAATTTTGAAAGCCAAGTGCAGTGTTCTGACTTGTTTGTTCTGCTCAAATTGTTTGCATTCCCTGTTTACCTTCAAGGAAAGAATGGAAGAGGCACCAACGGCCAAAAGCCATGATGTTAATATTTTTTGCCAATTCAGAAGTGTTCACACCACCCACCCTGTGCGTGTGTGAGTGTGAGAGAGAAATGTAACCAGCAGCAGGGAAACTAGGTGGTAAATACCAGGCTACCTCTTACTCGAGTTCCCTTGGTTCAGTGCTGGTCCAAGTGCCTTTTTTTCTGCAACATTTAGCAGAGTAACCTAAAGCAGCCTGATTTTTATGCCATAAATGTAAAATAATCAAGCACAGGACTTTGAGCCCATGAATCCTCAGGGCTGGCTGAACTACCATCTGTAAATCCTACAGATTTGTTATATTATGTTTATTTCCTTCATGAGGAAAGAAAAAAAAAAAGAAAAAATATTAAATACAATCATTCTGAGCTGGAAATAGGCTTTTCTCCACCTCTTGCACAGACTGGGATCTCAAAAAGAGCAGTAGAAAACAGATACGATGGCAATAGGACTGGTGTGTGGCAGAGCTTCATCAGACTGGGGCAGCACCAGAAGCAAAGCAAGGTTATTGTGGCACAGGAAAGCTTTCCCCAGTGTCAAGAGAGGCAGCCGACAGAGCTTTCCACACCTCATCCTTTGGCTTTCTTTGCACGACGTAATGAACTCCACTCTACAGTCTTAACTCCTTAGGCTGCAAAACATTTAGCACTGGTTTGATATATATTCTTTCAGTTAAGCATGTGTATAGGTAATATGCAGTTCAAAACAGAAAAGGAAAAAAAAAAAAAAAAAAATCGCATGATCCTTAACAGACAAGTTAAACCTGCTTATCTGCAGAGGAATTAGAGTCTTATTTTAGTAAGAGCTGACTCACATGAGAAATCAGTCACAGTTGTGCACCAGCAGACCACATACCAGTGTAACCAAGTTGCTTCCTGTGGGACAGGAGCATCCTTTTAACTCAAGATACTGAAAATACACAAGAGACTTACATGGTAAAACCAACCCTGAGCTGTCAAAGACATGTAATAAATGTGACTTTTAACAATCTCTTCTACTGCCACTGGACAATGTGGAGCTTCTGAGGCTGTTCTCAAGTCCCGGGTACAAGCATTTGCCTTTGCATCACCACATCTCAAGACACAACCTGACCTCCTTCTATGACCGGGTGACCCGCCTAGATGAGGGCAAGGCTGTGGATGTTGTCTACCTGGACTTTAGTAAGGCCTTTGACACGGTCTCCCACGGCATTCTCCTGGAGAAGCTGGCAGCTCACGGCTTGGATGGGCATAGCCTTCGCTGGGTAAAAAACTGGCTGGATGGCCGAGCCCAGAGAGTGGTGGTGAATGGAGTGAAATCCAGTTGGCGGCCGGTCACGAGCGGTGTTCCCCAGGGCTCGGTTCTGGGGCTGGTTTTGTTCAATGTCTTCATCAATGATCTGGATGAGGGGATTGAGTGCACCCTCAGTAAGTTTGCAGATGATACCAAGTTGGGAGGGAGTGTCGATCTGCTCAAGGGAAGGAAGGCCCTGCAGAGGGATCTGGATAGGCTGGATCGATGGGCCGAGGCCAATTGTATGAGGTT
>WAAD01023109.1:327829-355128 GCA_013389945.1 Fregata magnificens
CTGAGGGAACTGGGGTTGTTTAGCTTGGAGAAGAGGAGGCTGAGGGGAGACCTTATTGCTCTCTACAACTACCTGAAGGGAGGTTGTAGGGAAGCGGGTGCTGGACTCTTCTCCCAAGAAACTAGCAACAGGACAAGAGGGAATGGCCTCAAGTTGCGTCAGGGGAGGTTTAGATTGGACATCAGGAAGAATTTCTTTACTGAAAGAGTGGTTAGGCATTGGAACAGGCTCCCCGGAGAGGTGGTGGAGTCGTCAACCCTGGAGGCATTCAAAAAAGGTGTAGACGTGGCACTCCAGGGCCTAGTTTAGGAGTCATGGTGGTGTTAGTTGATGGTTGGACTTGATGATCTTAGAGGTCTTTTCCAACCTTAATGATTCTATGATTCTATGACCAGTTTTATGCCCTCTGCAAGAACGCAGCGCCACCCTCCCCTTCCCGTTTTGCACAGCCCAGGGGCACAAGCGTCATGGACGTGGGTGCACTTACCCATGCACAAAGAAGAGCCAGCGGATGGCTGAGTGTTAGAGCTGGATTCTCCGCTGCTTTAGTTAGTGGTGAATACTTCCCGGAATTGAGACAGGGCTTCAAGAACCACAAGAACTGTGGGTCAAAAGCCTGCACTTCAGCAAGGCTCTCGCTGGCAAAATGCTAACAAGTGCTGCTTGGGCAGTGTTGATGGGAATGAGTGTTATAAATGGAGCTTACAGAACCTTCCAGGAGTTGAAAACCCCTCTTGCTCCCCTCTCTGCAACATTTAAATAATACACCGTCATTCATAGCACAGTACACTATTGTTCAGGAGAAGATTTTTCTCCTCACCCTCTCACTTCCAAAAATTGTTTTGGTTCCAGAATTGTTTTAATACTGATCCAGACTCCCTAGTTTTAAATGCTGGACAACTCTACAACACATAGCTTATAACAAAAACAGTGAGTTCAGATGAGGCAAAGATACTTTAAAAAAAACCAACCAACCAAACACCACCACCAAAAACAAACCCAACAACAACCACCCAGCACTATGCATAGCATAAATGAGTCCAATTTGGATTTTAAATCATTCCTAGGGAAACCTACTTTTACTACCCACAGCAAAGATTTTTTGAGAAAATGAGCTCGTTGCTGCAGAATTAATAATAGTTCTATGCAGATTAATATTCCCAGGAGATAAAGGGAAAGGGAAAAATATTAAAAACGGATGCTCCTGGCAAATGAAAAACTAATGGACCATATTTTCCCGAAGGGATGGGAGGTGCTTTCATTTTATTTCACTCTGATGACTATGCAAGACCTGCCATAATAGGTAACTCTCAGGGAGCACCATTTCCGGCTAAATGGAAACACCTTGAAAATTTCTTAAAGAATCCGGAGGAGAGCGTAAGTCATCACATACCAAATCTGAAGAGCACTGAATGATAGTGACACTGCAGTAGAATGTAGCTCTGTTAATGATTTACCTGAAAACCAAAAGAATTCCGCAACATTTCAACCCGGAGTTTCTACATGGCAGTAACAGCAGAGATTCGAGTTGGAACCAAAGCCACTGTCAACTAGGAACATTGTTTTTTCAAAGCTAATCTGTACTGGCATCTGAGGTTCAACAAGGCCAAGTGCCGGGTCCTGCCCTTTGGTCACAACAACCCCATGCAACGCTACAGGCTTGGGGAAGAGTGGCTGGAGAGCTGCCCAGCGGAAAAGGACCTGGGGGTGCTGGTGGACAGCTGGCTGGACATGAGCCGGCAGCGTGCCCAGGTAGCCAAGGCAGCCAATAGCATCCTGGCTCGCATAAGGAATAGCGTGACCAGCAGGAGCAGGGAAGTGATTGTGCCCCTGTACTCGGCACTGGTGAGGCCGCACCTCGAGTACTGTGTTCAGTTTTGGGCCCCTCAGTACAAGAAGGACATTGAGGTGCTGGAGCGTGTCCAGAGAAGGGCAACGAAGCTGGTGAAGGGTCTAGAGCACAAGTCTTATGAGGAGCGGCTGAGGGAACTGGGGTTGTTTAGCCTGGAGAAGAGGAGGCTGAGGGGACACCTTATCGCTACTCTACAACTACCTGAAAGGAGGTTGTAGCGAGGTGAGTGTCAGTCTCTTCTCCCAAGTAACAAGCGATAGGATGAGAGGAAATGGCCTCAAGTTGCATCAGGGGACATTTAGATTGGATATTAGGAAAAATTTCTTCACCAAAAGAGTTGTCAAGCATTGGAACAGGGTGCCCAGGGAAGTGGTTGAGTCACCATCCCTGGAGGTATTTAAAAGATGTGTAGCTGTGGTGCTAAGTGACATGGTTTCGTGGTAGACTTGGCAGTGCTAGGTTAACGGTTGGACTTGATGATCTTAGAGGTCTTTTCCAACCTACATGATTCTATGATTCTATTCTATGAAAAATATTTTACTTTCAAACTCCTTTTAAGAGTTCCAACAACTCCAACGGAACAGTTGAAACATTTCATTGTTGACGACATCCTTGAAGCCACTCAAGGTAGCTCACAATGTTTATAAATATTTACAAGCCAAACTCATGCAAATTACCTGCATTTTCAAAACTGCATGGACTACTGAAAATTAATTCTTAAATGATTTAGAAATCAAAAAAATCAAAACTGATTTGCATTATTTAATATTTATTGATACAGAAGAAAAAATAATTTGTAACAAACCATGTATTTACAATTTACACTGGAGAAAGATCTTTTAAGATCAATGAAACAACATGCCCCTAAAACTTGGTTGTTTCCAGCTGGACGGTAGTTACAGTGTTCTTTAGAACTCCTTTGCATTAGATGATCTTCAATTTGCAGGCAACATTATGGGGAAGAGGTCTCCAACAACATGCTGCTTGCTTTTGGTCTAAATTATAAAAAGAATAGAAATTAGTTCGCATGAACACAGTTTAAAAAAGGCCTGACTGTGCCATAATATTAGGGAGTTACTAGACAGTGAAGTGGAACAACTGCAAATTGTACTCACAGCAGCAAGGACATTAGAGCATTCACATAGTCCAGCAGCAAATCAATAAAAATATTAGTATCATTTCAATTATGCTCAAAAGAGCACATTAGCCTAATTTAATTTAACTAACAGTGGTCTCTAACGAATGTGTTCCTCTGTGCAAAGTTTGGAATTGTCAAAGCCACAGCTGGTTGTGACACTGACACTTGTTCTGCATGTATTCTCTTATGCTATCTCTAATACGAAATGTTGTACTTCGTGCAGGACCAAGAGGCCCCAGTAGTTAATATGTGTGTGAGTTTTGTGCTATTTTTATAAAATTTTTTTGTGTATTTTAATTCACTTAAGCTCACGTTTAGACAAATGGTCCACAATCTGTGATTTACAGTCCCAAAGGCCACACAAAGCTGCTCACAGTAGCGAAAAGTCCAAGAATTAAAACTGTTGCCAACTGAGAGAATAACATCTGATGCAACTCACCACGTCAAGTGACAGCTGAGGACTGTTACTCCAGATGTAGAGTTACATGGAAAAAGCAGCCACTTGATAGCCTGGACTGCACAAGATGCCGAATTTTCAAGCTGGTTTAAAGCCCACATAATGAAGACTGCTGTTAATACTTGCAAGTGAAAATAACAGCCCACTAGCAAAATATCTTACACTAAAATGTTTTGGGGTATATATGCAGAAAATTGTTAGCTAATTCCCCAAAACTGGTAAGTGGACTTCTCAAACCCAGGTATGTCTTCCTTAGAGGGACACCTCAGAGCAAAGACCAGAAGGGGAAAGTTAAAGCTGACAGTTGTAACACAACTTAGTATGCACGTTTCATCTTCTACTATAGAGAAACGGAAAACAGTGGCTGTTCACCAGTGGCCAAGCGCCCTGGCACACCCCACACATTCTTCCAGTTGGCATATTCATGGCCTGCTGCGTGACACAGAAAAGGCTCTCCACTTGAGGTGTATGGCATAAGGGTCCCCCCAACACAAGCATGAACTAAACTTACAGAGGAGCAGCTTCCATAGCACGGGAGTCTCCAATTTCACAGAATGGTTGAGGTTGGAAGGGACCTCTGAAAGTCATCTGGTCCAACCCTCCTGCAGGACCACGTAGAGCCAGTTGCCCTGGATTCAGATAAGCTCTCTTCCTGCACATATGAGCTTTTGTCTCCTGATCTCTTCAGTACCTCTTGACCTCTCCACAGCAACCACAATGCTAAGAATGAGGATGCCAAGTGTGTACACACTCTAATGTACTTTGCAAATACACGCTCTCATCCACAGGCAGTTAAGTAGGGTAGAATGGAGATGGCAGGTTCTGAACTGTGTGGACAGAGCTGTTCCACATGGAAGGACATGTCAAATGAGCTTGGCCAGGTCTCAGCTCTGCCTCTAAGAGAAATGTATGAAGGTGATCCTGAAGGGCCACCCAGCTCTTCCAGCTTATTCAGTCCAGGCTCCTCCTCAGACACTGCAGAAACATCAAAAACCAGGAAGATTATTTTCTCCTGGCATTTACCAGAAAAGTCAGGCAGCAACGGGGTGTGAGAGGGCACATGCGTCCACATCCATATCTGCAGCAATGGGCATGCACTGCCATGCTAGACCTCTGTGCCAAAAGCAGCTAGTGCCAAACGGCATTCCCACTGGCAAGAGGGATGAAGATGTAAGAGCAGGTGAATGCCTGGACTAGCCTGCCAATCCAAAATCAGGGTACGGCATGGTGCCTAAGTGATGGCAGAGCCATGGCAGGATTGTGCCAAGGCAAAGGAAGTCACCAGCACACTAAATCAGTGCAACGAGGAGCAAAAAGCACAATGCTATGATGCTCTGGGATAAGTCTGGCCACGGGGAATGGGGCTGGGACGGATTCTTTCGGCACTGCAGAGCCAGCCTCAACAGATGGATGAAGCTCAAGGGCAACCATGCAGGCCTGAAGTGGTCTCAGTTCTGCTTCTGCAGTCTGGAAAACAGCAGACGATGATGATAACAAACGCCCTGCCAGGAACACCCTAAGCCGACCTTTTGGAGATTAAAACTACACAAAAATCTTTCAAAGAATGGAGGCCAAAGCAAACTCTGCATCACTTCTCTGAGCAAGACAATTGGGAGCTTTGCCAGGCCCTGTACAAAGCTTGAAGGAGAGGTAGCAAAGGANGGGGGGGTGGGGGTGGGGGGTGGAGAGACAAAAAAAAAGACAAAAGCACACCTTTGATAGATGCTTCCAAGGAGATGACTGCCAACTTGCATAGCAGGACACGGTGCATCACACTGGCAGCATGTGCACACGGAATTTCACGGCGGAAATTACTATCAACACTAATTTTAATACATGAGGAGACCCCTTCTTTGTATTTTCTGAATAATTCAAGTTCCAGATAAGTCAAAAAAAAAAAAAAAAAGGTGGACATTTAAGCAAATTCTTAGTTGATGCATGTGTCCAATTAAGACAGGTTTTGTACTTCACCAGCATCACAGTTCCATGGAAATGGGCAAGGAGGGGCATAGGAAGACTGGGGCATGCACCTCACTTGCAACCCTCAGCATCTCAACAGAGATGAGCTTTGCAAGTTTAGAAAGTCCTTCAGAAGAGGAGCTAAATTATTTTCAGTAAAAACAATTTTACTATTATAGTTCTCCCCCTCTTTTTTTTCCATCAAGAAACACAAGTATGTTATGCAGCATGGGTGCAGGATGTAAACAAGAGAAGCCATTTCATGACAAGGTAATGATTTCTGTGAACTTAAGTGGAGTTAGCAACTGAACAAAATGAAGCTATTCTAAATTCTGATAATTCACTCAACGTAACTTGTTTGAAAGGTTAAACAGGATGCTAAGATGGATTCAGTGCGCCACAAAATGAAGAGGCAAATAAAGGAAAACATTTAGAGTGACTTTGTCTTTAAAACATAGCGGGGCTTTTTCGCTACCTAAAATACTGTTCACGTCTGGCAGCTGCGTTCTACTTTATTCCTGCAGTGACCTCTGTGCTTTACCTATGAACTACCTTAAGGGTGCACAGTAAAGCTTAGTTGCTCAACAAGCAAATGTCTGCTTCTACTAATATGAAGAAAATCAGCTATAATAAAAGTCAGAGAGCATTTGCTGGATGCAAAAAGGCCTCTGCAATTATCACTTAATTGTCCTTCATGGGCCAATACTGGGAGCCTCATACTTTCCCCTTAAGGTTCAACCCTCCTTCAGCACTTTTTCTTAACTGGCTACTTAATTAGTCTTCCTTCCTGGGCTTAATTGTAAATTTGTTTTGATTAATTAGCCTCAGAGCTGACTTGGCACTAACTGAAATACAGGGGAAGTGCTTAGCTGCTTCAGCGTATAGGCTACTGCATCCTAGGGGAGCCCCCTCTTTGTCAGCAATAAAATTTCAAGTTCAGATTTGAAAAAGAAATTCTTCACAATTAACTTTCTTGTAATTGTCCCCTCTGTACTACAACACTAAAGTGATGATAACAAAGTACAGTGAGTTCAGGCCTCTTGTTCAGTGGATTATACATCATGTTCGTTAGCTGAATCCTGCAGTTTTAGATAAGATGACTTAATGCTCTTCAACGCAAGTGATCATAGCCCTACTAGAATCCCAAACCAAGAGTGTAGGTTACCAGCACAGACAGCTGTGTTCTCATGGCACTGACACCAGAAAGGTTTCCCTTACCAATTGGAAGAGTCACCTTCTGCTCTTCCAAAAATTATTGAATTTCATTGAAAACCCTTTGCACAACCTAGACAAGCCAGTCTGCAACACCTTTAGACGCTACTATAGCTCTTCATTATGTTTCCACCTCTCATATCACTCCTTTCCTCTCCCTCTTTATGGCACGCTGATTCCAGAAGACACCCACACAGCGTTACCACGCATCTGCCATCTTGATCAATTCTCATTTCAGCTACTGTTACTGAAAACACAGGAAAAGGCAACTTCAAACACCATGACTGTGGAAAAAAAATTTAATAAGCTAAATAGAATAATGTGTTTTAACAGCTATTGTACTCATTTAATAAACTTCCTAAATAGTTGTCAAGAGTACTGCAGTTCTTCAGTTTTCAAATTTAAAAGTCCTTACCTATCGAGCTGCAAAGAGAAGTTAAAAATCTTACTTGGGACATTAATATGTTTTTCTGTGAACACTTTTAGATTTGCATCTCAGCTGAACAGTCAGACTGCGAAAGTAAACACTTTGCTGCTTTCAGCTCCTTGTTTCAATTATTGGCCCTCTTGTGCTCCAAACAAGAAAAGACTGCAGAATTGCAAAGTAAATGTGGTTTTACAACCTTTTGTCTGTGCCTTTACTTAGGCACAGGAGTTTAAATGAAGCAAACCAGAACAGGAGCTTTGCGGGTGGGCTTAAGAACACAGAGCAGCTCTGCAGGCACTCCTTTTAACGTATTCATTCCCTAATAATCTGCAGCCAACTGTTTGGACTGGTAATCAACTACTGTCTTCATCTTAGAACTGGACCATAGGAATCACTTTGGTTGTCAAATCCTAAATGAAGCTTTTCCATGCAACTTGAAAAATGTTTGGCTTCGAGATCTCTTCTGACTACATTTGTGAACATCCATGAAGGATCCACGACGATATTCTGAAGAGGAAACATACCAGCTTGGAAAGACTAAGATACTCAGTTACAACAGCTGTCAATACCATTAGAGAGGCATGTTCCATACTCTTCAGTTAGATGTATTATCTGCAATCAATGACCACTTAAAGTAAATCCTGTATTACAAAAGACATCATGCAACAGAGTCTATACATCAGTAGAAATATAAGAAATATTCCTTCATGCTGAAATGCCTTTTCAGCTGTTATGAAATGAGGAAATCACTCTCTAGGTTTACTGCATTCCCCAAACATTAATTTAAAATCATCTGCAGATAACCAATTCAGCTGTGTACTTGAGAAATAGAAGAAATTGTATACATGCCTCAGTTTGTTTTATTGGCAGTTTATTTCTCTGCAATTACTCACCTCATATTCTCCTATTTTGTTTACAAAGTTGTATAAATATGGATGTGCACACATATCTGACAGTTTTACAACCATTCTTCTGCCGCTTTAAACTGCAAAAAAGCTTTTTTTAGTAAAACAGGAACAGCTTTCTAACAAAATGAAACTACAAAAAGATAGATTTTCAAGAGAACCTACTAACCAGTAAAGTCATTTTTTTTTTTTTTTCAAAGGGAGCCAAAGCCTTCAAAAATCTGACTGTTTATTGTGGTGGGACATTGTCAGTTAAGCTCCTTAAAATAAACCTCTAGTTGTTACCACAATACCTACCATAGAACACATGTACCTACTAACATGAAGCTGATGAAATACGTGACTCAGCTTTTGTTTCCAGCTCTCTCAATTACTGTTAACAGAAAGCAATGAATTAATATACTAAACCAGTGACATCCCCCAGGAACAGGATGTGTACCACACAGGCAACAGAAAAGGCCATGTCTCTTTCACGACGGCAATCCCAACTTCACTCCACAGCAGGTAACACTAACTGACTTTGGCCTAGCTTAGCACAAACCTGGCTCAGACGTCTACTACCATGAGAGGCGATGCTCTCTACTCCAGTGTAAGTAGAAAGTTGTGACATCTGAGCTGAATATATAAGACATTATAGTCTATAAAATAATTTAAAAACTGTTTTAAAAGCTACAACAGGCAAATAACATTATAGAAACCCTAAGAATGTATATTGAAGCTACAGACCTAGGCGTGCTCTGTACAGGCTATTACTTCAGCATTTTACCAAGTCTAAGTAATTTTGCCACATATCTATTTGAAACCATCACAGTAGTTGGTGGAAGTTAGATTACTCAACAGAGTAGAAAATATGCTGATAAAAAGAATCACACATATGCAGGAAGAAGAATGCTAACTTCTCACATTTCAGAGAAGGCTTTTTTCTTTCTTTGCAATATCCCATTTGGTAAAGGAAAAAATTAGACCAGCAAAGGTTACTCACAACGATTAACAGGCTGATGTACACAAAAATGTAGGAAGTGGGAGCCAAAGCAAGACCAGGTAGAGATGAACCATCAGCTTCTTCTGACTAATGACCGATTCTTGTTTGCCACACTGCACAACTCAGTACCCATAGGAGTCCTGGAACTCAGAACATTCTCCTGCACCTCCTCACACTACATTCAGGCTCATGATACAGAAGCAAGTTTTTTTACAAGTGTGAAGTTGATGAAAAAAATTTTAAACGCAAGCCAGACAAACGGTGAACAAACTAGCTCAGCTCAACTCCTGCTGTGCACTCATGTTTAAAAAACAACTTTGAGCAAGTGGCTGCAACTAGTACAACATACATGCTAACAATGAATTTAGCAAGGTTCAGTTCCAAGTCCTAATGTTAATGGAAACTGATTTACATCTCCTTGCAACAGAATTCAACTGAATTTATCTCCATCTGTAACATACTCCTCCTCCTCCCTTTCAAAAACCAAACCCTACTGAACATAAATGCCAGCCAAGAACAGCTGTGCTTGAAGCCCCATCTAGTGACAAATAGTGGAATTGTTGCTAAACTAAAGCAACATCCTAGATACATCGCCACACTTGGCACCACTGATTTTGCTACTTAAAAAAAAAAAATAAAACCCAAACATTTTGAGATGTAGCCCAACTGCAAAATGTTCTCTGCAAACTATACAGGACATTTCTCCCAAGAAACCGACTAGCGAGGAAGCAACAAAACCATCCAGCCTAAAAAGTTACATACTTTACCAAATCCACCCTATTCTATTGACACTCCCAGCCACAGAATTAGGAAAACACAAACAGGCATTCATGGCATGCTGACCTCAAACCTGCACTTGAACATCTGCCACTTTCCAGCCTGTGTCAGGAAAAGGTCTGCACACATGTTACTTCTGCTTAAGAAAACACCCTGAAGGACATATTTCTCATCATTTACTCATGACCCAAAAGAAAATTCACTCAAAACCTTGCTGCCAAGTTGCAGTATACTGCAGTGGGGGAAGACACGTTGGTGCCTGATACAACAAGGACAGTGTATCACTTCTCATCTGAACCCACCAAACCAGAACACATTGCTGGAAAGCAGCAGGCTGCCTTGAGCCCCATCACAACACACATCCACACTTTCCTTTAGGGCCATGAGCTCCACAGTCCATACATGTTCACTAACCCCTTAACAAAGTATCCTTCTGCTATCCAACCTGCAGACAGGTAATGCAGAAGAAAATTTGCAGGGTATCTTCCTTCTGAACTCCCTGGCCTTTAACACAACTGAAAAGTGGTCTTGTTCTGCATTTCAGCAGGAACCAATGAGCTGTTGGGCTCAGAGACCACCACATCCATGCCCTGACCACTGGGAGACATGCCTGGGTGAGGAGCAGAGGATCTTTGGTCTCATGCTAGCCCTGTACTGTTTTCCAAGGGGCAAACTTCCAGACCTCTGTAGGCCTGAGGAGTTGAAAGACTTACAAACTAAAAGTTTTAGTGGGTGGGATCCCCTCAAGCAGTGGAGACAGCATGTGCCCATCTGGTAGCTGGTTATGGATCCAATACAGAAGGGACAATATTTGAATCTTGCTGACCTTGAAGAGACCAACCCAAGCGCAAAATTTAGAAAAGCTGCTAACATCAAATTATTATCAGCTGTAACTAAATTACTTTTTTTTAATTTTAACTCTTAAACTGCTTACAAAAGTTGAGGCTGGGAAAAAAAGAAAAAAAAAGGTCCTTCTGTGCAGTCTGAACTTCATCAGCAAATAGTTCGTATCAAGACAGAGGAAGAACTACATGGCAATAGGCATGTTCCTCTGTTTCATCTTCTCAGAGTTAAGCATGACCTAGCCATGAATGCAAAGATGCCACATAACTTCTACTAGATATTTCCAGTCAGTCTATATATGCACTAATCATAGAAACTACTGCTTGAAAGAGAATGATAAAAAAAATATTGTCTCAAATTCCCCAATCTAAAGGGTCTTTCACAGAGACATGGTAATCTTGGTGTCCAAGCCCTTTCACAGACACACGAAGTTAGCTGTCAGCTGAAAACTTAAGGGAAGCACTAAAGCCAATTCATCTTTCCTACTTGAATGTATACTCTAGATTTAGCATAAAGATCATGGCCAAGACTGTTTACAAGGTCAATACTCAGTCCTCAAGTCCTTAAAGTTTACGATTCCAATTCAATTTTCCCTATCTCCTTCTCTTCTAGAATAGCAGTGACCACAGAGAGAAAGCACCCTACCAGAAGAGCTGTAGTTTATCCTTATCTTCAGTCAGAAGGTACCTTGAAGAACTTAGGAGATAAATGCTATGTATACCATCTGCTGTCTAGACTTGGCTTCTGGAGTAAACAGTATAATTACAGTTCTCCCAAAGGTCCTCATTATTATCCAGGAACACAGCAACCAAAACAAAAGCAGATATTAAAGTAATACATTTGGCAATGACCTATTGCTGTTACACAAAATAAAGCTATCCACAATGTTCAGAGCTAATCAAGCCATAGCTTCCATACAAAAGATACAACCAATAAGCTCCTACTTAAGAGCTCCCATTTTATAATTCGGATTTGAGGCACTAATCATACATCTGCCAGACAAGGAACAAATGCTTGTCATTAACGTATTACAAGAAGGCTGGACCCCAGCACACCAGCATTCCAGCAGCCCATCTCCTAGACAACACTTACCGGAACGCAAACAGCATGGTCGCACATTTAAATAGAGATTATTCTAAGCAGTTTGTACCAGGCAGACATTAAGACTATCAGATGTTAGCTGAAGATGTCAAAATTTTTTCAAGTGCTAAGCATCTCTAGGGAGATTAGGCATATAAATACAATTTGAAACAACAATGTGCTTTAGCCACAAATTTTATACATATATCTTTCTGTCTTTGGACGACACAAGAACAGTAACTGATGCAGAGTGAGGGCCTTCAGTATGTCACTTCAGTTTGATAGCAAACTACTGAGGTTCTTTTGGTTTTGTTCTTAACTCTTCTCACGTTGATTTCAGCTGCTCTGTATTAATTTGTAATGCTAAGCTGGGCACACTCAAACACTTTTTGTATGTAAAAAGAACTTCAAAACATACAAAAGCTTGAAACGTGTTTCAGCAAACTTTTCTGCAGAAAGTTCTTCACCTGTCTTTTTTGAGTTGTGTGAAGAGAAGAACACTTTCTTCGTTCAGAAGATTACGTATGTTATATCCATTTCCTACAAATAAAAACAGAGAAAGTTTTCTTTAGAAGCCACTAGCAAGTCCTGTCTTCAGCCAAGTGTACTTTTATTTCATGTATTTTAACAGAAGGAATATTAGCCCCTAATCTAGGATGCCACTCTTACAGGCATGTCATTGCATTTCAAAGAGATAACAAAGAATACAGCTAGTGTCATTCATTTTAACCTGTGTTAAGAATAAAGTGCGTCTTTGCTGAGAAGATTTTTACTCAAAAGAATGTAGTGGGCTTGAGCTCTCAGCTCTCAAAACCCACAAGAAAACTTTAAGGTGACTGAATTTACTTTAATTTATTCCTACAGAAAATCTCAATAAAAACTGCACATGGAAACCTATCTGCAGATCTTCACTTGCGATTTGCTTACCAACATGACCACAAATATAGAAACATCTAAAAGGCACTGAATGTCAGGAATGAGCAACATTTACATACAGTCACACCTGATGAAATACAAAGAGATCACCCGCCACAACCACTGCATTGCCCATCCAGGCATACTGAGACAGGCCATTGAGAAGCAGGGAAGAATGGAAATGAAGTATAGATCCTGATGGCCATACGGAACTTTTAGCAGTTTATAATCTGCTTTCCCAAAAAGCAAACTACAAAACTGTCTCTGCAGACCCCTAAACTTTTAAGATTAAAACAAACACACAAAAAAAAGCTTCAAAGCATCAAGCATTAATTGAACTATGATTGTTCAATCAGAACATCAAAGTGAAAAGTTAATGGAAAAACAAGTGGAAGCTTGTAATTTTCTAACATATCCTCTTCACAAGAAAGCTGTACAAAAGCTCTCTACAGCTTCATGAACAGCCTGCTTTACAATGACTACAAAATCTCCTGACTAGTGTCTTACCCACTGAAGGACAGCTTCCCATATGGAATTCATTCCACTTTTATCTCAGAAAGGCAAAATCAGAAGTGTCTAAATTCTCAACAACCCACATGAAGTTGCAACCCGTTCAACAAGACATTATGCACCTTCTATATATCAAGTACAAAGCGTAAAATATGGTGAACTGATCCAAATGGATTTTCATAATTTTACATAGAAAAACCAGCAAACAGATGGTGACCAAAACAATTATATTAACTACCACTACATTAAGCTGTCTGTGAAGTTTCCCCAATATTATAGCTAGGGGCAGAACCAGAATACCAAGAGAAATTCACTCTTAGAACTTTGTAGTGTCATCAAAAACTTTGAGGCCAACTCACAAAAACGAGCAGCAATTGTATCACTGCATTCAAAGGTCAGGGTCATCAACCCACGTCCAGTGTTGGGTCACATTCCTTTCTTCATAACCCTATACTTTCCCACTCTCTACTCAAACTTAGCTCTTCCCATCATTCTGCTTTGGTTTTGCTTCCCAGCATGCTAATTCAGTCTGTCTCCAACACATTGGTTTTAAACACATGTACTTACCTGACGGAACATAGAAGAAGTCCCCTGTAGTCAGATAATATGATGTCTTATGTAAGGTAACAATAATTTTGCCGTGGATAACATGGAAAGCCTTAGTGAAAGCCAAAGGGGTTTAAGATTAGCAATGTTTCCTTTGCAAACATTTAAGAAAGTTATCCAAGAAAACATACTCTTTGTTTTGCATACATGTTGTAACAAAGATCAAAAACCAAATACACTAAGAGAGCTGCAATCCCTTTTTCCCACCCTGCTGAAAAATAAGATGCACAACTTAAAAAAGGGGGACAGGGGCCAATTTTATTTATTTGATACTTCTATCTTGCCTGCAAGATCCAGACAGCAAGCATACATGGACATACAGATTTAATGTGAAGCAAAGCAGGGCAACGTGCCTGCAAAGTACCTCTAGCAAGTTTCTTTGGTTAGAATGGATTTCACAACTGAAATGATTCATTAAAGTTTCCTGTATTTATTTCCATGATAAGGGAAAAAAAACCCTGAAAAACCTGTCAACTTCTTATGCTACTTCTAACCATTCTAAGATTTTCTGTTTACATAGTCCATTTTATAAAAATAAGAAAAAAGCATACTTACTATCGTATCCATGTGGACAAACTGGTGTCCCTTTTCTTTAAATGGTTTCAAAATCAATCTACCAGTGGCAAAAGCAGATGTATTCAAATTTTTATATATTTCTACTGATTCATCTTTGAAGAAGCATGAGTGACTGCTTTCAGTGTTAATACATTCTACAAAAAAAGTCCAAGAGATTAACATAATTAGTCTTGTTACTTGCTCAGTAACTACTTATTAAATCATATGCATTACATATTGTTTCAGTGCAACACCCCCAAGAGCTAGACTCAATATTTAGCTGAAAAATCAGGACACTTTTTGGGTCTCCCTCAGAATTTTCTCCAGAAGAGCAATGAATATTTCAACAGCTCACCTTTTTATGCCCAATGTGGCATGAACAATTTTTTTTTCTTATCAGTCTAAACACTTACTACATAATTCAGAAAGGCCCTTGGTCGCATCCCCTCAACTCACCTCTAAGTACTTCCTCATTTGTTACTGGGTCCAGTACAATGGTTGGCTTAGAAGTATCACCTAGGGTGTGATTGAAATTTGCAGGTATCTCACTTCCTGAGGAGACAAAAAAAACAAAACAAAACCAGAAAAATAATCACTCTACATTTTAAAAACTTACTAATTTAACCACAGCTTTTCCACAATTCTAGATTTCACAAATTTCACAAAATCTGTTTTAATAAGTGACCAAACAGACTGAATACACTTTATTCAAGTGAAAGGAAACCAACTGTAACAATTCTTTGAAAATGCAATTTTCATTGGAATTATTTCTGTGTGTAATAGATAAAGGGTCTCTAAATCCTACAGACTTTGCCAGGGGAATGCCAACTATTTATCCTATGCTATTAATGAAAGTATTTACTCAGAAGTATCCGCGTTTTAAGACAAGTGCTTTTCTAGCAACAGATGCTGAGAGGATATTGAGAAGGGATATAAAATACATGATGAAGTGTGAAGAAGTTTTTTACTTTTACCGACTGCTGATGGGCATCAGGAGACTTAAGAGATAAAGTGTTCAAAAGAATACTCAAGAAATACTATTACAGGAAACTCACTGTAAGCTGTAAATCAGAGAACTATTTCTATAATAAAAAGGATTTTTCCAGAGAAGGAAATTCATGGCAGAATAAATATCCCAAAGTTCTCTTGCAGAACTCTCTTAAGCAGACAGTTTTAGCTCCACAGTGCACAGGAAATTTCTTTAAATGCAGTCAGAACAAGGATGTTAAAAGGCAAGCTACAGCACCTTATAGGCACTCATGGCTGCTTAAATACTCTTACGCCAAGACAGTCAGGGGTAGGAAGAAAGTCACTGTGTTTGAAATAGCTTTGTTCCAACATAACCATCTCTATAAAAAGCAGCAGCAACAGGTGCAACTCTATAGCTATAACCACAGAATTTTTATCGTATCAATAAAATTTAGGAATTTGTCCTAGAAATTATAATTAGCTGATGGTCCTTATATGCATCACTTAAAATTCAGGGATGCTAGTGAAAGATTATCTCTCAGGATGAATGTCTGTTAAAAAGGAAATCCATCACTTCTGGAAGACAGTTCAAATGCACCTAAAAGCACCCAATAATTTTTGTAAGATACAGTATGAACAGTCACTACCAGCTCAGGTTTAGATGGACTGCAAATGATTTATATTAAAACACAAACTGTACTTAGATCAAAGGTTGATCTAGGCCAGGATCCTGTCTCCCATCAATGGCCAAGACAGGTACCCCTTCCATTTCCAAAATGCTATAATACAGTAATTCCATGGAATACTTTCCATCCCTAACATGGAGCTTACACACTTTATTTAGAGCTATTAACAGTTAAGTCTTCTGTGAATTTACCTAGTTCGCACCTTGAATCTACATAAATATTTTTATCCACAGTATTCTGGGGCAGGAGAAAAGCCACCTTATTCTGTTTGAAAAACCCAGCTCTCACTATCTTCCTTCCACATCTTCTAGTTCTTGTGTTTAAAAACAAACAAAAAACCCCAACAAAACTATTCCCCTTCTCCACGCCACTCGTGATTTTATAGGTCTTTCTCACACCTTCACAGTACTCTCTTCAGGGCTGAGGAGCCTTCACCATGTCGTTCCTTCCTGTACAGAAGTCCTTCCATGTTTTTGACAAGCTTTCTCTGAACCTTCTCTAGTCCTACTACCTTGTTTTTGAGGTAAGGAATAAAATTTAGATGCAACACTCTAGAAAATCAGAAATTTGTACCAACATTCACTGTTTTCTTCCTTATTTCTCTAATGATTATTTCAGCCCTGATTTGTTTTAGAACTGTGTCAGAACCATATGGCATTTTCCATGTTTGTTAGCATTTGTTTTATTTGTTCTAATACTTCACATAGAAATGTTTCAGTCTCAAACAAAGGCTCTAGACAGTCCCTTTAAGGTTCTTTAGCATCAAAACATCTTCCAGAGAGCACAGTGAAAATAATTTGGCTTTTGGACTTTGACTTATCTCCCTTTCCTGAGCACTACCTACATATTTATTATCTACTGGCCATAGAGGCTCTAGCAAAGCTTCCTGTTCCTGTTTGTTTATAGATTTATTGCCCACTTTTAACTATTTTATGCACTATTCTTAAAGCTCTCTTTTCACCTACCTTGTTATGTTTTTGTATTTAACCTACAATAACTTAAAACTCTATTGACGCCATATGCTGCCTTTTCAGATGTGATATTACAGGTATCAGTAAAATGACCAGAAGTTTTTATACCTTAACTGTGCATTATGAAACTAAACACATTAGCATCATTCATCAACAAGCTGAACAAGGACAGAAGTACAGCTTATTTTCTTCCACCCCTGCTTTAAAGGGACCACAACACTTCTGGATACATCCTGTATCTCTTCCTTTGTAATGCTGAGAAGTTAAAGTTTTTACAATGAGATTATACAGCATTCCTATAGATACAATAAGAACAGGTCTTTCCACATCACATCACATTAACACGTTTCGTTATAAAATTATTTCCACCCAGAGAGAGAATCAAGTTTTTACAGGAGAAAAATCTTACAGCAGTAGTCTTTGATTACAGAAATTTTTTTTTAAGTATCAAAAGAAAAAAAAAAGTCTACGTTCATACTTGTTTCATCTCTTTTCTCCTTGTGACCACCATTCCTCTGTTTAATCTTCCTGTGAGGTTCTGGTTCTGGACACACTATTCCACTAATCACAAGCCCTCCTGAAACAAAAGAAAGTTAAACAAAGTTCACCAACTCATAACAATTTTACAAGAATGCAGACTTGCACAACCAATCAGGATTTCAGCTGAGAATATATTTCCTTGATGCTGTACTTTTCAAATAGCTTTAGAAAACTAGAACCAACCAAAAAGCTTTTCAACATCAAGTATTTTGGAGTGCAATGCAACTTGAGACTTTTTGAGAAGAATTGGATCATATTTCAGCCAAAGAACATTTCAGAAAGCCATGATATGAGAGCCAATTTTTAAGACAAAGTATCAATTTTAGGGACACAAACAAATACTATTTTCAAGCAGACTAATTAATTAGGAAAGGACCAAATTAGGCTGAATTGTCAGAAAAAAATCCCCAAGGACAAGATATATTCTATCACTTAGGGAATTTAACACTGCGACTGGATAAATATTATAGTGTGTGCTCTGGAGAACAACCCCCACACAAAGAGAAATGCTCCAATGAATGATCCAGTAGATTGTCTCTTTTTCCGGTATCATACAGAATCTTTGATGTAATAAACCTACTAGTACAGAGAAACCACTTTGTTCTTCCCTAAACAGTTAAAGCAAGGGTACTTAACGTGCTCTGCTGATACTATTTCTAGCTGACACAGGAGTATCAGGAGAGAAAAAGACTACATGGAAAGATGACTAAATAGCTGGAGACCATAAATAATCTACTTTTTTAAAAAACTACCAAATAGTGTCTCAAAGCTTTCATGGCACAAGATCAACCCACAGATTTCTCTTTACTGCACTATCAGGAGAAAGCAAATAGGTATTTTGGAACTAATACCTGAAGGCCTCACGGTATAGTTTACACGCTCGCCTCGCCAATATTCCAGAGGTCTTAGTCGTATCCTTTTTGTCCGACGAACATTAGGTGTGTTGGAAGGCATTACTAATTTGAAGGATAAAATCATTCACATTAAGTATGAAAGGAAAATTCAGAAATTGAAAACATTAAATATCCTTTCGTGTTGTTCCATATCAGAGGGTCAGCGCTTCCCAGCTGATATTTATATCACGTTGCTATCATGACAGGAAAAGGGAATAGAGTATTGCCAAAAGCCTTCTTTTGCATACATCAGTATTTCACTCTCCTTTTTCTTAAACAGTCACGATGCTGACTTTACATTAGATTTCATTCTATATATCTTAGTGAATCACTGAGATACGGACATCAGGGGCTCAGGCACAAGGAGCAGCAAACATACTACAACTTTGAAGACAAAGCTCTCGACAAAGATTAAGAACCCTGCCTAAATCTAAGGGATTTCATTAGCAACAGTGAAAAGGCACCACCTTGGTTATGGTAAGAGGAGAGTAACAGAGACTGCATAAGCAGCCCCTCCTCTTCCAGATTCTTAAGTCCCATCTCCAAGGTCCAGAAGAGCAGCACTTTTGCCAACAGAAACCCCACACATTTCCAAGACTTCTCAGATATTTATCTTCAGACTTACTTATTACATAGTCTTGACTTTCAATTTTTCTAAGCTTCCATACATGAATACAGTAAGATTCAATGTTTTAGTGTTTGTAAGAAAGAATAAAAGCCCCTTAAGAGTTCAGAGCAGATTAGTCAAGAGAATTTAAATGCTACAAATAAAAATGGTAAATTAAAAAAACTTGCTGCAATAGTTTCTGAAGGTAGACTACTATAGTGTTGTGCATAAAATAATAATGAAGGGAATAAAAAACCCAATAAAAACAGACTAGTTTGGGACAACAATCAACTGCATGCCCATTGTTCCATCCTATCCAGACTCAGACCACCGCAGAAGGCAGGTTATTTGCACCCTCAGTTACTGTGTAAAACTAATTCAAACTCTTACTGTTCTCACTGAACTGTAAGCAGCATCTTGACTCAATATTAATTGAAAAATGGAAATGTGACAGTTAAAAAGATAATTCTTGAATATAGTAATAAAAAAAGAAACATTAGAAGTTTTTAAAAGTAACTTAAAAATTAGAGCACGGTTATAGTACTGTATTGGGTTTGCGTGGCAAGGTTTTGGTAGCGGGGAGGCTACAGGGGTGGCTTCTGTGAGAAGCTCCTAGAAGCCTCCCCCATGTCTGATAGAGCCAATGCCAGCCAGCTCCAAGACAGACCCGCCGCTGGCCAAGGCCAAGCCCATCAGTGACAGTAGTAGCACCTCTATGATAACATATTTAAGAAGGGGGAACAAAAAAACTGCGTAGTTGCAGCTGGAGAGAGGAGTGAGAATATGTGAGAGGAACAACTCTGCAGACACCAAGGTCAGTGAAGAAGGAGGGGGAGGAGGTGCTCCAGGCACCAGAGCAGAGATTCCCCTGCAACCTGTGGTGAAGACCATGGCGAGGCAGGCTGTCCCCCTGCAGCCCATGGAGGTCCATGGTGGAGCAGGTGGATGTGTCCGAAGGAGGCTGTGACCCCGTGGGAAGCCCGCGCTGGAGCATGCTCCTGGCAGGACCTTGCGGACCCGTGAAGAGAGGAGCCCACGCTGGAGCAGTCTGTTCCTGAAGGACTGCACCCCGTGNGTTGGAGAAGTTTGTGGAGGACTGTCTCCCATGGGAGGGACCCCACATTGGAACAGGGGAAGAGTGTGAGGAGTCCTCCCCCTGAGGGGGAAGGAGCAACACAGGCAATGTGTGATGAACCTCTCTTATGAGGAAAGGCTGAGACACCTGGGTCTGTTCAGCCTAGAGAAGAGAAGACTGAGGGGGGACCTTGATACTGCTTACAAATATCTGAAGGGTGGGTGCCAAGAGGATGGGGCCAGACTCTTGTCAGTTGTGCCCAATGACAGGACGAGGGGCAATGGGCACAAATTAGAACACAGGAAGTTCCACCTGAACATGAGAAAAAACTTCTTCACTGTGAGGGTGACAGAGCATTGGAACAGGCTGCCCAGAGAGGTTGTGGAATCTCCTTGTCTGGAAATATTCAAAACCTGCCTGGATGCAGTCCTGTGTACCCTGCTCTACGTGAACCTGCTCAAGCAGGGGGGTTCGGCAAGATGATCCTCAAAGGTCCCTTCCAACCCCAACCATTCTGTGATTCTGTGAACTAACTGCAACCCCCATTCCCCATCCCCCTGCGCCGCTCAGGGGGAGGAGGTAGAGAATAATTGGGAGTGAAGTTAAGCCCAGGAAGAAGGGAGGGGTGGGGGGAAGGTGCTTTAAGACTTGGTTTTATTTCTCATTACCCTACTCTGATTGGATTGTTAATAAATTAAGCTCATTTCCCCATGTTGAGTCTGTTTTGCCCATGATGGTAATTGCTGAGTGATCTCTCCCTGTCCTTATCTCGACCCATGAGCCTTTCATTATATTTTCTCTCCCCTGTCCAGTTGAGGAGGGGGAGTGATAGAGCTGCTTCGGTGGGCACTTGGCGTCCAGCCAGGGTCAACCCACCACAAGTACCCTGGAGAACTATAACAGGCCTTATCTGTAAATGCTTACTAACATATGAACACATTTCTAGATGTTTTCCTGTGTCTCCTTCAGCAAAGTTTACATCAAGTTGAAAACATATTTCTATTTATGCACTTACATTAAGAAATTTTAAAATAATCTTACCTATTTTATGCCTTGCTATGCTGTCTGACAACAGATCTCTTATTTGACAATTCAAGTCTTCAGAATTATCTGAAAATACATTCAAAAAGCCACCATTTACTATTCCTGACTTTATTCAATATACCCACTAGAAGGAACCAAAGGTAATACAAGCAGAAGTCCCAATGTTAGTGTTCCCACTAATATTTTTTCTTTAAACGTATAAGAATCCCGATGTAGATAAACAGTATATGTAATTAGTTTTTAAACAGTGTAAGCTTGAAAATTACATGAAAACTATACATTCAAGTAAATATTCCTCAGACCCATCCCTGTGATAAAACAAACATTGGCAAATTATAACTACATATACAATTTTATTGATCAAAGTGCAAGGTCATTCAGCTGTATACCACTCAAGCCTAACTTCAGAACAAACTTATCAGAACACACACAAAACTAGGTCTCTGAAGAAAGCATTGCATGAACTAATAACATTCACAACTGGCTCTTAAAACACTAACGAAAAGACTTTCTATCCCCGGGGCTCATATTTATTATGACAATATGTGCAACTTGTGTAGGGAAACTTAAAAGAAAACCAAAGTATTTTCAGGCAAACAGTCCATAAGGCTTTACAATTTGGCCTAGGGTGGCCTGAAGTGATCGTACATAGTGCCATCACATGGCAACACACCAAACTGGTACAAACTAAGTCTAAAAAATTTGTTCAAAGTATTTTGGAAGGATAACTTTATACTCGTAGGCTTGATGCCAAATCACGTAGTGCTTGTCCTTCAAAGCTAACACAATGTAAAGCTGGCATACTGTATCATGTACGTGGGCAGAAATGTCACCACAGCCAATACAATCTGCATTTCTTATTCTGGACAAGCAGAATACAACAGAAATTACTGTACCATCAATTACAGCTTATAAGCAGCTTATATATAAAATGCAAGAAAATACCAACTTTAAACATTACCTGAAGATGTATTATCCTGTTCACAAGACTGACTTCTGGAAGCACATTTATCACAGTGTTCCAGAACAGGCCCACTTCAAAGGAAAAAAAAAAATACACCTGCTTGAATATGTTAAATGTCAAAGGAACACTACAGCACTACCAAGAACAGCAAATTTAATGTTTTTTCAGATCATGTGGGGTGGTGGTTTTTTCCTTCTAAACATCCATTTGTACCAATTAGACACTGAAGCAAATGACTGTGAGTTAGCAATCACAGGTCTGAAATTCATCAATTGCTCCTCTACTTGGTCATCAGGCAAACTAGTGTTCACACCTTACACCTTCTCTCTAAACAGGTTTCCTAAAAATCTAACTTCTTTTTCTTTTTTCTTCCTTCCAGAAGAAACAGACCTTCTCCTCTCCTCTGCAGCATTACCTTTCAAACAATTTTTTCCTAGACCATGATTACAGAAGTACTTAAAAGAAATGTTTTGCATACTGTAAGGAAAGGACAGTAAAATCGTTTGTAATTTTAACTTGTAATATGTATTCTGTCACAAAATCTCCCCCATAAAATGATAATAATTAACATGTATGTAACTCCACCAGAGATTCTCTAGCAATCAAATCACTTATAACAGGACTTCTCTTACAGCCTTAGCATTAGTATCCCTAAACGTTTCCTCCTTCCCCCATCTGTGGCTGTGCTTCACTACCATGCCAAGGAAGTTCAGCTGTGATCCACCCAAACTCCAAAAGATGCATTTCAATGCTAGATTAGCAAACCTACACTACACATTTGTCCAACTGAGTCTGTAGTAGGCTCCCTTATAATAATAAAAAATTCTCAGTAGAATTACAATAAGAATTTAATAAATTCACAGACTGCCACTCCTGTTTGTTTTGTTATTAAGTTCCTATCCCATGAAGGAGAAGATATGTGCATATTTATGTGCACAAACAAGAGTTTGGATTGTAGATACAGTTCTATACCGTACTTAACAGCAACTTTACTAGTACAGTTGTTATTAGTTCTAGGACCACTGGTATTTCTGTTCAAAAATCACACACTAATGTGGAAGCAAGCCTCAACGGGAAAAAAATCCCCAAAGGCAAGAAACTTACTATGACCCTTTATTCATGACAAGAAGAAGAATTTTTTTAGTTTATTAACTGTATTAGCATGGTATTTAAACACCTCAGGCATGAATCACGATCCCTTTTCTACTAGGTTCTTCACTAGGAGAACACAGAACACAGTAATAGTACCAAACAGCTGTTCTGCCTCAGTGGGGCAGAAGTGGGATTAAATGTGAGTTTTACAGACAACTCAGAAAACTACCTTTCACGACTCGTAGCCTTCTCAGCTGCAAAGAACTCTCTAGAAGAGAAAAGAAGTATTACTGTTACGTTTACTGTTAAGTCAATTTTACTTACTGAAAGGAACCTGTAGGTCAATAATTTTATGTACTGAACAGAACCATAAAAAAGACATTTTTTAAAAAAACAATATAAAAAGCATTGCAAAGAACAGTGATTAAAAATTCAATTAGACTGGTTAAAGAAACTTCCTCTTGATTACCAATCATTAGTAACGTTACTTCCACAAAAATAAATATAGCTGAAGAATTAAACACTGTATTTTCTCAATTTATAAACGAAGTAACAAACCTGACTGAAGTTATTCTACGGGTGGTGGGGTTGTGTGTGCATGTGTGTCTTTTTTTGACTTTTTTTTGTTGTTGTTTTTAAACTGATCTGCTACTCAAGTCTCAAAAGAACACTTTAAAAATTCCAGCACAGGTTTCCTTATGTAGAAGCAGAAACTAGATTTGGCACCCACCTTTGAGAATAGGATGTTGATTACACCACTTGGTTTCTCTATTAGCTATTCAACCAGTCTGAAACTGTCACATAGTTCAATTGGGCCATTACTACTTAAAAGTTAACAAGATGTGTTTAATTATCTACCAAGTTATACCACACTTGTAAGGAATTACATAAAAAGCTTACTGTAGTCCATGTTGCATGTTACGTTTTCTTTTTATTTTCACATCTGATAACTTCCGTTTTTTTCTTGCCATGTCCTGTACAGAAGAGCTGTCAGAATCCGTTTGAGATTCAGTGTCCTCAGCGTTTGAGCAAACACCTTTACTGGTTCTGCAGTGAATGTTTTTGGGCATCTTCCCTGAAGACTTAGCTGATAATCGTTTCTTTTCAGAATTCTTCACACTGTCTGTGAGATGATGTAGTGCTTTTACAGGCGTTTTGTTATTTGCACCAAGTGACTCCAACGTGTGCAATACGTTTTTAGGCTTTTCAGACTTAGCCAACTTCTGAGTCACAGAAGCCTGTAGTTTCTGACACAGGGCTGAGGTAAACACTTCATTCGATTTTATGGGCTCTCTTTCAACCTCTTCTCCACCAGGTTCACTGTCAGAACTCTCCTCTCTTTGTAACTGAGACTTTTTATTACTACTTTTCTTGCCAGATTTTTTAACCTTCTTCCTTGGACTTTCTGCCAGCCTCTTAGCTACTGTATCTTTTGGAAGTTTCTGTTTAGCAGTTTGCTTCTTGTGAACTAAATGCTGAGAAGCTTTTGAAGCTGACTGCAGATACTTGGAAGACTTGAGATTCTTTTTTGAAGACACAGTCCGCTCTTGCTGATGTTCAGCTGAGGGCATAGGTGAATCCTCACTTGGCATCACTCCTGTTTTACATTGTTCTGCATCAGATGCTTTTGTTTCCAATCCAGACCTCGACAACATCAGTTCTTCGACTTCTGGTTCCCAGAACGTGTCCTTTTTCTGTTTTGGAGAGCCTTGCCTAAGCGTATCCTTTTTAGTCTTTCCTATCAATACACAAAACACTTGGACATTAGTATCTTTTCCCATTAAACCTGAAGATATATGTTGACATCTGAACACATAAAAATAAACCAAAGAATCAAAACAAACAAACAAACATTACAAAACCAGATTTTTCCCTGATGGTTAAAAGGCGGCTTTCTCTGAACTATAGTGTATGAAAAATTCAAAGCAGAATTTTTGGCGTACTTCCAGTATTTCCTAGCAGGAAAAAAAAAAGGCAGAAATGTTACATTCAATTTGCTTCCCGGTTTTCAGTGCTTCCTGCTACAAAACCTTTCTCAAATAATTCCTAAAAACCGATTCCCTCCAGTTCAAAGCACATATCTTAACCTCCTTTCTACAGAGAGAGGAGCAAAAGCTTGTGGGTACCTACCTTCTTTGTCTGCTCATAAGAGAAGGCAACGCCGCTAACTTAATTTTTTGGTGGGGGTGGGGAGGAAGTGAAGACACTCTGTCTCACTGCCTTATATACACCCAAACCTAACTGCAACTAAAACATCAATTAGGAATCCATTAATGTCTCTCATCTACTTTACCCTTATTTCCCAATAAACCAGCACAAAAAAATCCAGCAATATGACCTGGAAGAAGAAGCCTGAAGACCTGTTAAATAACTTACCCATACGAGTACTGTTTTTCCTTTGAGATTTAAGGACCTTTCCTTCACTGTTAGAAACTGGATCTGATTCTGATGCTCCTTTGAAGTCACGTACTCTGACATCCAAATCATCCATTTTCTGTTTATTAAGTGCTTCAACCTGTACTTTTCTGTTCTTGCCTTTCTTACTCTCTGTCTTCTCCTTGTCAGAAGGCTGAGATTTAGAAACAGGAGTTGCAGAGCCATCTTTTTCTGATTTTTTGTTCTTATGGGGTATTGAAAACCAAGAACTAAAAGATGCACCACTTGATTCATCAATTAAAAATTCACATTCATTTTCTATTTCTATATCTTGATCTTTCACAGGAGGTGGTGATGGCGGTGATATTGAGGCTGAATACCTAAAGAAAGGAGGGACAAAATACTAACATCATTTGGGGGAAAAAAACCCCTGACTTTCAGTCTTGCAAATCTAGTGGTGACTCTAGAACACTCAAACATGCTACAGGACACTCCTTGGAATAATTATTATGAAGTTTATCATTCATTGCCCTTTAGCTTCCAAAAAGAGCACAAGGCCTGCTTCTCTTTGCTTTGGCCTCATATTCACACCTCATTATTTCTCAGATGCTGGATAGTCAACTTCCTGTCAACCTGTCAGATCCATATTAGCTCTGAAAAAGACTGCTTGATCACTGGTAACTTCAGAATCACATAAGGTTTTCCTGAATCCTCCAACCTACCTATCAAAACATCTCAGGCTCAATCTGAAACACTATTCAACAGCTACATACTATCTTACTGGCAGACAAAAGCAACAGCACTGTTAAATCCCAACAGCACAAGACTTTGAAACAACTATTCAAACCCTTCCTCAAGTGGCATTTTTCAGTAATGTTGGACTATCCCAAAACATTCTCCCAGACCATGTTTATAGATAAAAGGATGTTGCTCCAGTACTCAGGACTGGGTTATTTTACTAGCAAATTGTGTTCCATATTAAGCCTCAAAACAAACCTTTTTCCAAGCGTTCCTGTTGCTACAGCTGCTAAGGCGACTGATGAGAAAGACTTCTTTTTCTGTACAGAAGACGTAGCATTACGTTCTGTTTCTTGCACGAGAACAACCTGCTCACCTCTCCCAGTCTGAGGTCCTTCCAAATTTTCAACTTCCACATGGCTCTTCACTGCAGCAGTATTTCGGTCATCAAAATGTAATCTGTGTATGAGAAACAGCATTCAAATATGATGCTATAAATCCTGAGTGCACATTAAAGTACTGTGTGGATCGACAGATGCTCTCGTTTTCTCCTGCTGACAGTGTCTCACTTCTTATGAATGAGCTTCCATTTGGTAATTTGCTGGAACACAGGTTAGCGGTACTACTTCCCAGCATAGTAACAAGTGTCCAAACCAATGAGGCAACAAGGGGTCAGCTTGTGACTCTTGATCAAAGTGAGGGCTGCTCAGCAAGACAAATGCCTAATTTTAGGAGAAATGTGCTTCAGAAATTGTCAGGTTTCCTAGACCCTAGGTGCACTCTCTTCACAATCTCACTCCATCAATGGGAGTCAATAGGATCAGTGCCAGTCCCTCTCTGTGATCTACCCCAGAGATTCAGGCCTCCAGGAAAGCAGAACTGTGGCTGGGACCACTGGCCACTATTGCAGCTGGGCTTCAAATTTTCCAAAGAGAAGATAATGATCACAACTGAAGCTGTTCTACTTTGTATAAAACATTTGTATATTCAGAGCAAGAGGAACAATGACTGCTCATCTCTGCTTTAACAAATTTTTTGTTAACTTTTAAGGTCAACACTGTCAATAGGATTCACGGAAAAAGTCTAGACTATCTGAGAAGCTGATAATTTGGGGCACTTTCCTGTG